>JAVYIG010004902.1:0-149121 GCA_035222895.1 Strongylocentrotus droebachiensis
GCTAAAGGTAGATATGATAGACCTGAAATGAAACATTTGCAAGCCTATGCCTATGCCTATGCACGCACATCACGCATGCTGATATAGGCAAGGCGCTGTGTGTACGTATGTGAAGCCCAGGTCCAGAGCTTTGCACAGTTTTGAATTTCGCATCTTTAGCGGGCGTAAAGCTTGTTATTGACAATATGAGCTCTGATTGGCTGTATGCAAATGAGTTCATACTGGGGGTCCCGAGTTCAAGTGGGAAACAAAATTACGCGGCCGGGCAATTCTATTAGATAATTGAAGTATGAGAAATAACACTTTTTTTAACAAATGCGATGACTTCAGTTTAGTTCGGTCTTTATTCATAAATCATGTTTAAAGAGGTTATAGCATGACGAGACTTAGCGTCTTTTCCGAGGCCCACTCGGGGAAAATCGGTTATAATACGACTAGGACGACGCGACCGCAGTAGGCCCACAATTTCACGTGCGTGCAACATACGCGAAACCGAAGCGTGAGGAGAACTTCGGTCCATAGCGATCTATACAAGAACACTATAGGGCGTACTACCCCAGATTGATGAAACGAATTGAACAGGCCGCCCGCCATCTTAATACGGGCAAATTTGCGCTGATACAGGTCACATGATAAAACATGACAATATTCCGCCATATTACTTGTACGTTGCATAGTACAGCGTTAATCCGAAGAAAATAGTTCAGAAAAGTGATTCATCTAGCTCGCTCTCATAGCGTCACACGTTATAATCCTGGCAGGGATGCGAGTTTTTGCCCGTATTAAGATGACGGCCGGCCTGTTCAATTGCGCACAGCAGCATTATCCGCGCCCGCCATCTTAATATGGGCAAATTTGCGCTGATACGTACGTACGCGCATAGCTATCTGTACACAGTGCACGATATCCAGGGGTATCCAGGTTGTGTTTTGGTGTTTTTCCCCCTTCGAGCTTGTTTAGAGAGGAAATCACAGGCGCGGATCTAGGCGCGGATCGAATGCGCAGTGGGTGCTTTATATTAGTGTTCTAATTACCGTGTTTACACAGTGATCCGCCTCGAGGGTTGAAGCTAGTCTGCAAGCACAAACCCTGGTCAGTCGTAAAAGTGAGTCTGCACTATAAGACTACCATAGACCATGTACTGTAGCTGCTCCTGACCTATATTGGCACAACCAGTAGGTAGCTGGGCTAGACTTCTCTCAAGGCACAATGATTATTTGATAAAGTGTCAAATTAGGGTCTGTGCCTGCAGACTAGGTTGAAGCCGGGTTGAAGCCGGGTTGAAGCCGCGAGGCGGGTTGAACCCTCTAAAGCGCGCAAATGTGATCGTGTTTACACAGAAGAAAAAAAGGCGGCTTCAACCCTCGAGACGGATCACAATGACGTCACAATGCGTGGAATTTGACCTACATCAGCTTCAGCTGGGGGGGGGGGGGGGTGACAATGACAATGACAATGACAATGACAATTTATTCTCATGTCACCCACATTGGGGTATTGGAGAAGTTTACAATCAGTTTGAATTTGTCAATTAAACACTGTGAAATATACAATACAAATATAATTAATGTTAATCTATACAAAATAACACTATCGACAATAGTGAGAAAAATTATGATGATAATGATAATAATAATATTGATGATGATAATAATAATAATAATAAAAAAAAAAACGATAATATTAATTAAAACGATAATTAAGTAATTTTAAGATAATATACACCTTACCAGAAAATGTATCCTGTCCACTATGTACAATTCTACACCAGAAGTTTATCATTCTGCTTTCGATATATTTCTCAAGTTTAAGCCTCCCCAATTCACCAAGTACCATACAACTTGCAGTTGTTTTGTTGACAGAAAGGGCTTGCTTACAAAATTTCATGTGGAAAATTTCAAGAACATGTAGCACTTCAAATCCCCATATCTCACTTCCATAGAGCAGAATAGGCAACACAAGTTGATCAAATAATTCCAAGAGGATATCAATAGGTAAGTGCAGTTGATAAGTTTTAGATAATAGACTATACATTGCTCGTCTAGCTTGATTAAGTTGCTTAATTTGTGCTTTACGAAATTTGTTGTTGTAGTTAAAAGTAGTTCCAAGATAGACGTATTCATCAACAACTTCTACAATATCATGATCAAATTTAAATATAGGAATTTTTCGAACTTTACCACGAGAAAATACAACAACTTTGGTTTTAGCTGTGTTAACTTGAAGAAACCATTTTTTACAGTAATCAGATACTGCATCAAGAGCAAGCTGAAGATCACTTTCAGTTTTTGCAAGAACTATTGTATCGTCTGCATACAGTAATGTAAAAAGCCTGAGATATACATCTATACCATTTTGATACGCAGCTGCATCAATCTTGTCAGGAAGAATATTTATGCCTCCAAACTTTTCGCTTATGAATTGTTTGAAGTTATTTAAAAAAAGGGCAAATAGCATCGGAGATAAATTTTCTCCTTGTCGCACACCAATGTTACAATCAAATAAAGAAGACTTTTCTGTACCAGAAATTACACATGACTTAGCCTAAGCATACATATGCTTAATTACATTGACAAACTTTCCATCAACATTATTCTTAAGTAATTTATTCCAAAGAGAACTCCTGTCAACCAAATCAAATGCCTTCTTGTAGTCAATAAATGCACAATAAACCCTCTCTTTTGAAGAGAGATATAAATCGATCACTGAATGGAGAACAAAAATGTGATTTCATTTCGAAAACCAGCCTGTTCATCACCTAGCAATTCATTATCTTCGAGATAAGACGTAAGTCGCTCATTCAAGACTGCTGTAAACAGCTTGCCAAGACAACTAAGCAATGTTATTCCTCTATAGTTGTTCGGATCATTAGGATTTCCTTTCTTCTTATAAAGAGGGTGAATTAACCCTATTGTCCATAAAACAGACTTTGTGCTACACTTCAAAAATTCATTTAGAACTAAATCATCGCCATGTGCCTTACCGTTTTTCAGTCTATTTATTTGACGTGTTACTTCTTCCCTGCTTATAGAACGATTGATACATTGATTGCTCGAAAGAACTTGGTCAGGCTCTAATATATCTGCATTATCTCTTTGATTTTGGCTCAGACTACGAAAGCGTTGTTCAAGAGATTGAATTTCAATTGGGTTTTTTTCATTACTTAAACCGTTAGCTGAATTAATAATTTTCCAATATGCTTGTGGTTGATTGATTTTAAGATTTCTTAATTCACCGTGGATTTTTATATCAAAGTTGTTTTGAGCTGAACGAATAGCCTTTTCATATATTTTCTTAACTTTGGTATATTCCTTTTCAATACTATCAGATTTATCAATTTTCCTAAGATTTGTAAGATGAAAATACTGAGCCCTTAACCGAGCACAATTTGCATCAAACCATGGATTTTCGCTTCTGACCAGACTTACAAGGTTTATAATTTCCATAGGTTTTTACCATTCCACTTTGTTTGGCCGCCGTAAGGTAAATATTTTTTAATAAACAAGCTACATTATCGATTGATTCCTGATCAATCTGAATGTCGTGACCCTCCAAACGATCAACAGCATAATGTATATTTTCAACTAGACTTTGATCGATGTTATCAACAAAATCTTTAGCAGAATTTACACTCCATTTAATTTTCGTCGTTGATCCCGAAACTTTTTTCACTTTTCCTTCACTTTTACATTTTTCATAACTGCTTTCGCTATTCAATCTTAATACAATGGGATTATGTTTGTCAGACAAAAAAGGGTCAAATATATCAACCGCAAAATGATTAAGAACATGGAATAATTCGAGCGATGCGGCACAATAATCAATGGTACTTGTGTTAGCACATGTAAAATCACCTTGTTTATCCACGCCTACACGACCATTTGCAATAATCAGTTTAAAATGTCTACATAGTTCAAGAAATCTTTTTCCGTGGTTATTAATAACAGCGTCGCTGTTACATCTTCTCAACCTTATGTTATAAGTCTGGAAATCCTCAGTGTCTATATGATCGTTATCAAAATCATTCACATAAGCGCGGCCTAATTACTTGTAAGGTTGCGCATAAAAGAAAGTTATGGGCGCATATCAGTACTACCATTTTCATTGGCTGCTCACGTCGGCCCACATCTTCAGCTAATGTATAATACATGAAGTGTGCAAGTATTAATGAACAATAGTATAAATGAAGAATGTTTATGAACAAGAGCGCATGCTTCTCGTAAAACTAGTCGCTCATTCAGAGCAAATCCATTTATATATGGCACACATTATTAACGATATGGAAGAGATTTTGATATACTCAATCGTCAGAAAAATCATAAATTATTGAAGATATGAAAGAGAGAGAGAAAGTGAAAGGCAATTTTCATAAATTCGTAACAATACTGGTAATAATCTATGCAAGCAGTGTATCAAATTCACCTCAGATACGTGTTAACTCTCATGAATCTAGACTAGGCCTAAGGCCATACCGTTCCCATTAACAATGCTGTTACTGTTAGTAATACTAGTAGTAGGAGTATACTATTAGTAATAAAGTAAATTGGCTAAATTCAACTTATATATACGTTGAGCAAACTTACTTCTTTTACAGGAAACATTCAATATGGTATCTTTCATTTCAATGAAGTGAAAATATATTAATCATGATAGGCCTACTTGAACATTCATGAAACAGAAAAGTTATATTCATTCAAGGCAACAATATCAATAAATCTAACGGAGATTGGAACACTTTTTGTTGTTAAAGACTGATCGTAAGCAGGGGCAAAACTGAGAGCAGATGAGGTCTAGCTAGCTAGCTGGCTTTAACCCTCGAGGCGGATCAGATCCCGTTTACACGACATAAAATTGCAGGGTTGAAGCCGCGAGGCGGGTTGAGACCTGCAATTCTGGTGGGTTCAAAAGGCGGATTCAACCCTCGAGGCGGATCACTGGGATCCCGTTTACACACATAAAATTGCCGGCTTCAACCCGCCTCGCGGCTTCAACCCGGCTTCAACCCTCGAGGCGGATCACTGTGTAAACACGGTATATATAGATCTCTATGCTTCGGTCTGTTTCGCAAACGCTAGCGCGCGCTGACCCAGTTAATCAAGTCCTTTTGTTTACGTGCAGCTGTCCAAAAGAAGACGTAGTTGGCGTCAACCAGTAATTCCCATGCTACAGCCCCTTTAAGTAACACATTATATATTTGTGTTCATGCCAGAAATATAATAATACTAGTATTTAACATGTCATTGTAATGAACATTAACATATATAATGTATTAAATGACTTTGGTCTGCTTGGAGTTATTGTTATTAATTGAGAACTAAAGTTAAACTTGGAAATAGGGATTTTACAGGCGCAAGGAGGGTCAAATGTGACTGACATGAGCGCTATACAAGAACCCATTTATTACTTACTTATTTATCAAAGTAAAAACAAAACCTCGTTTGCTGTACGCCCCGTAGCACAACATGTCTAACACAGTTGTGGGAACGAACAAAGAACTGTTAAAAAACGCATTCAAAAGAATAAGGGAGGGTTGTAAAAATTAGCCCCCCCCCCCCCCCCTGGATCCGCCACTGCTAGTCTTAGACGTATGTCGATCGATATATCAGGTGAGTACAACAAATGTCAAAGTTTTTGTTGATGTTTCTGTATTCTCCTTTGCTTTCCAAACAATCGATATATTTCTCCTGAGAGTATTCCTTCTTGTAGTTTTTACTCCCTTTTTAACAATTTGTATTAATTAGTATGTTGTAACAATGACAACTTTTTCTCTATGTATGTCATCATAGCCTGAAATGTTGACAATCAAGGACTGCCAGCTATCTACCAAGATGAGCGTAAAATTGTGGTCCTGTCTCAGATCCTTCACCTCACTGAACCATCTCACCATCTCAGACTCCTCTCTCAGTTTCCCTCCATCTCCTCCTGAGCTTCCATCCGTCACAAAGCTATCAGCCGTGAGAGTGACGTCACAAAGCTATGAAGATTTGCTCTCATCGCTTCCTGGCTTGAAAGAGGTCGATATCACTATCGGAGATGCAGAGAGAGACATATCTCAGATCACGGCTGGCCTTCGTCGGACCAGAGGACAGCAGCTAACTTGCATCAAGCTTACATCAGCGTCATCGCTCCCACCAGAGAAGAAGAGTGTATCGAGTGAGACGATCACAGGATTGGGTCTTTTGATCAAAGATCAAACCAAACTGCGGTGTCTACATCTAGCCGGGGTGAAGTCCTTGGACGAAGAAGACTTGGTTGAACTTGTCGAGTCGTCAACATATTTGAAAGTATCAGATAGGTTGAATTTACAGTGAGTTTGGGTAGATGTTCACACATTAATGAATGTACACTATGTATTAAAGTCGACCAAATTTAACAGAAAGTGTGACTGTAAACTATGAAATGCGAATTATAGGTTCGCTTGAGTAACGTATTACGAACTATCACTTCAAGATCAGTGATAATAAACTCACAACACAAACTGCTTGAAATTACAAAATAAATTTTAAATTGGGTAGATGAAAGGAGCGATCATGCAGATACTGCCAAAGAGTCAATGCGATAATTTTCCATGTGAATCCTCTTATCCGCCCCAAGAGCATCTCGCGGGAATGGGGTGCTGTGGGGGTCTTTAATATATCCCTACTGTTTGCATCCCATACTGACAATGTAAACATTTTTAGCATATTGCTCCGATTGTCTCATTTTCGCTCACTGGAACATTGCCAGCACAAACCACTGACCTCTACCTCCTGGACGGATCATCGCCCATTCCCATTCACTATACGTTACGTACTAAAAGGCTGTAATGTCTGACCGTTTATGAATATTCATGTTTTTGCTTACCTCGGCGAAATGTTTGCTTTTACTAAATGGAAAAATTACGGTGGGGGTTTGATGAAATGGATATAATGAACAAAGCAGAAGGGATCTATGATAATGCATGCTTCTTATCCTTCGTGTGCTTCACCTATAATCTTAAAATCCCTTGGCAAACTGAGTCCAAAGTTCGACTTGTTTCACATGTGTAGTATAGGCAATGACGAGCTTGCAACCTATTTTGATCAAATTACGGTGGGTGAACTTTCAAAAGTCAATGGGACATGAGGATTCCAATGAAAGAGCTAGTGATAACGTAAGTCGGGGTGGATGTGCTTTTCGTTTAAACAAAAAATGAATTGTTAACGTTTTTTGTTGGTACAATTCCATAGGCTAACATGTATGGCTGCTGACTCTGACGATAGGGGGCGTTGTGAAATGAGACTAAACGGAGCTATATGGCGTTTATTTTCTTTAAAATTGCCTGTCCCACTGTACTACTCACAACGTTTGCCATTGTTTCTCGTGCTATTTTGTTTAAAGTATTAATGATTTCTTTATGATATATATATATATATTCAATTCGCATTGTTTTTGTCTTATTTTCCTTCGCTTTCAACTCTCTTTTTCAAATACTAAAGGTCTCTTGATGGTGGATGTTTCGCGTACGATAGACAATCAGGCTTCCAGGTAAGCAGATATTTTAAACATGTACTATACGACTACTTTAATACATTTAGGAAAGAAATTTACTATTTGCGCCTGACGGGAAACGCAAATAAAAGTTATTTTTCAAGTAATATAATCACAGATAGCTCTAATAGATACAAATGTGTGATTTGACCATAGTTTGCCACGTGATATCGATGGCGATAATTGTAATTAGCATATTACTCTGCCGGTCAGTTGTCGATGTTTCTTTTTACCTTCTGGTCAAATTAGCGTATTTTGGCGTCATACCCTATCCAAACGACCCTACGCGTACCCATTGTTCGCAGCAGCGCGCATTTCACACGAACCCGAACGGCTTGAGAAAAAAAAAATTGACATGAGATAAGATTTCCTTTTAATTTCTTATAACGAAGTGCAATCAAGGCTATATCATATACCTTATTATAACTAAATTAAGTAAATACACTTTTTTGTTATCGCAAGGAAGTTATATTTCCCCTCGCTATAATTGTCCCCATAGTGATGCGTGTCCTACCAGTCAATGTATACTGTTATTATCATTATTCATCTAATGTCAACCGATAAGCTTTAATCCAAGGGGGGGGGGGGGGTCATAATGGACCCGGTTTCGCATATTAACGTGGAACTAACCAAAAAGTCTCTGTGTATTTCGTTATATGTCCTTCAGGTACAGAAATGTCAGCTATCTACTGAGATGACTGCCAGATTATGGTCCTGTCTCAGATCCTTCACCTCACTAAACCATCTCACCATCTCAGACTCCTCTCTCAGTTTCCCTCCATCTCCTCCTGAGCTTCCATCCGTCACAAAGATATCAGCCGTGAGAGTGACGTCACAAAGCTATGAAGATTTGCTCTCATCGCTTCCTGGCTTGAAAGAGGTCGATATCACTATCGGAGATGCAAAAACAGAAGACATATCTCAGATCCAGACTAGTCTACGTCGACATCTGACGGGACAGGATCTCACATGCATCAACCCCCATCCATTCACATCAGAGGGGAATGTATCAAATCTGTCGAGAAAGAGGATGGGAGGACTGGGACTTTTCCTCACAGAATGTCAGGTGATATTCTCCGGAGTAGTTTTCGGACCCAAGGAGACAGTGATCGATCTTGTTCAGTCTTTAACGCGTTTAATGTCAGCTGGCCTGTTTGTAGAACAGTGAGTAACTGTTAAGCTAAAAGTTTTCTATTCCCTCCCGTTTTCTCCTCAATTTGTATTGATATTGGCATCACCGTGCATTTTATTCCATTCGCTAGGCTAATGCGTTAAACCAGTATATGAACCTGAATTCGATGTAACTTGCATCCAATATTCATGAAAGTTTTAGTTTAGACGAAGGACATGTAACGGTACGTTTATTTCCTCTTAACGTTTTCTAAACAGGAAATATAAAAATGCTCTTAAAAAAATGCTGACCATTTGATCATTGAAGGATTTAGCCTTAGAGAAAAATTGGTTGAATCTTGAAAAAAATATAAGTAGTGTAGCTCATAATATTTACCTGGTTATTACTAAAACAGCCAATTGTTGGGATCGCTTTCTGTGAATGGATATAATTTGAAGGAAAAAAGTGGCTTTCACATTATTATTTGTCTGGTGAAAATATTTCAAACTGTTTACTAAATAATATTGTTATCATACAATATTCGCTTTAAGCTTATTTTAGGTCACACGTACAATGAGCCCTAAATAATATATTGAAAAGGACTAGATTTGTCTTCAATTGTTAACATATTGGTCGTAATTTGTTATTCACAAACGCTTAAGGTGTTTACGTGTTATCTTTACTTCTTCATCTTTCTTTTAAATGATGTAGGTTTTCCAGGTCAGTAAACACCGATAGAGATGAATTGCATGTAAGTATGGTAATTGAAGTATCAGAAATAGCAAATCTTTGAAAAAATACAATGACTTCATTTCAGTTCGGTCTTTATTCATGAATCATATTTTACGTAACACTTTATGTAATTTCGTTCATGCCAAAATATAAGTATAATAGCAGTACACGCAGGTATTTTCAATGAACATAAGCTTATATAATGTATTAAATGACTTTGGTCTGCTTGTAGTTATATTTAGTTGAGAACTAAATTTAAAATTGGAAATGGGGATTCTACAGGGCCAAAGGCAAAGACATACCTTGTTTGCTGTACGCCCCGTAGGGTAATACAATCATAAGCAGGGCAATTTTATTTGTATAATGTACAGCCTATCTTCTATTACAAATAAATGATAATGGTTTAATGAAAGGAAATATCGCTTTATAAGTAACTTTTTATTATTATTTATTATTGTAATAACCTAATAATAAGATGGGAAAATCATTATAGTCCTAAGTGAGTTCAAATAATTGCTAGGAAGTTTTTGTTGGTGTTTCTTTAAATACTATCCTTTCCTTTCCGAACAAACGATATCTTTCTTTAAATGAATTTATTCCTACTTGTAGTTATTACTCCCTTTAAAACAATTTATTTGTTTATGTTGTAACGATGAAGACTTGTTCCTTTTGTATGTCATCATAGATTGAGATGTGGACAATCAAGGACTGCCAGCTATCTACCAAGATGACCGTCAATTTGTGGTCCTGTCTCAGATCCTTCACCTCACTTGATCATCTCAACATATTGGACTCCTCTCTCAGTTTTCCTCCATCTCCCCCTCAGATTCATGGCGTCAAACAGCTCTCAGTTGAGAGAGTGACGTCACAAAGCTACGAAGGTCTGCTTTCATCGCTCCCTCGCCTGAGAGTGATCGATATCACTATCGATGATGCAGAGAGAGACATACCTCAGATCACGACTGACCTTCGTCGGACCGGAGGACATAAACGAATGCTCACACACATCAACCTTAAAGCACCGTCATCACTCCCATCAGAGAAGAAGAGTGCTTCGAGAGAGACGATGAGAGGATTGGGTCTTCTGATCGAAGAAGAAACCAAGAACCTGCGGTGTCTACATCTGGCCGGGGTGAAGTCCTTGGACGAAGAAGGCTTGGTTGACCTCATCGAGTGTTGCAGACGGGTGAAGACGATGTCAAATGTGTGGTAAGTTCTCGATAAAATCTTGTATAAAATAGATTACAATCCTACTAGAAGATAATATTATTTGTCTGCCGTAGTAAAATATAAGGGTACGAATGCATGAAAGGAGAGGTTTAGACGTGGGTGTAGGCTCCTTTTTTCCAGTATTGTTTTTATACTGTACTTATGGATCGGATTTCTCTTAGTTATGATTGATTCATTTTTTGAACAAATGATTTCATATCCTTATAGAATTTATTATGATAATTAATATTAAATATTATTATTATTATTATTGTTAAAATCATCATTATTACAATTATCAACATCATCAGCAGCATTACTTTTACTACTATTACTACCACTACTATTTATATTACTACTTTATTATTATCACTGTCATCATTATTATTAACAATTGTTTAATTATTTCGTATACTATTATTTTTATTATTTGTATTATAATATTAATCATCTTCAGTGTAATTTTTTGTTCAAGTAAAGTGTAATACCCAGGTCCTTCCCTGGGGTGGATTGGAGCAGTGTAAATTTTAAAGTAAAATTATTCTATATTTAGTTGGGAAAGTTTGTGTCGTAGCTGTTGCTATTGTCATGAAGTTGATATTGAGGGTAACAAGATTAAAACCTCTACTAAATCTCAAGTGCCTGCGCAAAAGAATTCCCTTTCCTTTTGTTACTGTGAATGTAAATAAGAAAAAGGGCAACAACCATGCACTTTGGCATTTGCGGTCTTAAACAAGAACTTAAATATCCCTGAAGGTACTTGGCAAGCTGCCCCCTTTTTGTTATACTTCATCATGTTACGCATGCATCGTCTAAATAACATCTCGTTCCATAAAGTGGCAGGTATGCCCACCCGTCAGCTCTAACTCTTCGGCTTAGAATTTGTGCAGTTTTGAAGCTGAAACAATACATAGCTGTTGGAAATGACTACATTTCCCAGGAGTATTGCCCCTTGGGGGGTTTCAGCAACTAAAACAACTAAAATTGATTTAGATTTAATAAATCATATTTAAAGCCGAATTAGTTTAAGTTTAAAACTGATACTCGTGAGCTGTTTCATCAAAATTAAATTGATTTTAATTATTTTTTCCCCCTTCCACAGGGATTCTCTATTAAATAATATCGTTCACTGTATTATGTATACAAGAATTGATATTTACATGCATAATTTCAAAATAATATTCCTGGCCATTCAAAATATGATGAGAAAATACATTTATAGATATCAGTCACAAATTTAAGTTTACTTTTTTTTAAATAAATATCACAGATATAGTTGGCAAAATGATTTTAGAAGAAATAAACAATCAGAAACACTTTGCAAAAGGTAACCACTTTTTCATGAATTTCTGTTCTTTCAGATTTGTTTTACATATATACTTTTCCATGTTATAATAACACTTTATCGCTGATATTATGTTTCCAAAAACTGGCAAACACTGTTTGCATTTGGCTGCACAAATTTCTTTCCTGACTATAATCATCATATGGTTGAAGGCACTGTTTTTATTACCGTGAAACCCGAACAACTTATTTTGATTTCTAAATTTAATAAGTTCATTATTACGGGACAACCAATATTCAAGTTTAGACCATATTTCGTTTGTATGAATACAGTAACAAAATATATATGTATAATCGTTTATACACTGTTATTACAGAATGTACATGAGTTATCTGTAACTAATTTAAATCTTAACAAAACATATTTCATATAAAGAATTATATTCAGTAAAGACTCGGTCACAAATGCCATTACGAACTGCTACGAACGCCGTACGAACGATTTTCAGACAATGGAAATTCGGGAAGACAATGGAAAAACAGGGAGATTCGTACGAAATAATCGTTCGTACGAACCTTTGTGACCGCTCCATTACTTCTACTGAAACCACCTCATGTTAACATCGACAATTGAATTAAAGGGAAGAAGATAATACGAACTCCATACAATATTGTCAAGGTCAAACTCCTGTTTCCACTTAGTAAGACTTTTACATTCCTTTATCTTATGCTTCAATAAAGAACGGTATATAATTATGTGCACAACCCTTTTTCACGCTTATTATTAATAACAATGCTTCCGGGATGATACACGTAGGTTCAATGACCTTTGGTATGACATTTTTATTAAAACCAAATCGAATAGCATGAAAAAAGCCATAATATTGAAGAAAGTTTACATGTGAATTGTATTTACGTTGAAAATCAAAATATGAGAGAAATGATCCATCTGTTTTTGAAACATCGTTTAATAACAAAACATTCCCCTTAGCGCACCAAGACTTTTATTTTAGGGTTATTCCAAAGTGAATTGAGTAAGGTCTGAAAAGGCTGACAATACCTCTTCCCAGAATGGGTTGTGCATTGCAGTGGCTAATTCGTTGTAATATTCAGCCCCCATGAATAACTGAAGAGATGTATACGATGGTGGTAACAATGATTGGAACATATGAAGAGTGAACCTTTTAGAACAAATAAATCTTCTACTCCATGATATCTTAAGTGATTTAGAATGCATACAAATGTCAGTCACTTTAACTCCACCTTCATTGTACAATGTTAGCTTACTAAAATGTAAAGGGCTCTGTAAGGGTATTTCATTTCAGGTGGCGGTAGAATTTTTTCGTCCTTAGAAAATGTTCAAAGCTGATAGAAAAAGAAATCAAATTAACTTCATCTAGACAAATCATTTTATCGAGAAAAACACATTATTATAAACTGCATGACCTTACTTGGCAATGTGTATTACCTTTAGATTAACAACCATATCAGACCTCAGCAATACCACAAAAAGTTACTTTTTTTAACTCCCCTAAATAATGTACCTCGATTAGGCAGTGAAATAGTTTTGACAACTGGCTGTCACTTTAATAGCAGTACTTTCATTTGTGTCATTGACAATCTTGTTATTGTACCCCATGAATCAATTTGGTATTCATTTTCATTTACAAAATGTAGATTTGCATGCATTAATGAGAACAAATGGGGTTGGGGTAAATAATGAATGGTTTAGATTGTACTCTAACGCATGGTAGTATTTATGAAATGATGATAAAGGGCAATGATGTGATTCGAAGATGGTGTTTATTCGATGGGGAGTATTCAAAAAACCTTGCAATGCTTTTGTTAAAAAAACAGTGATTATCTTTTTTTTCAAATAAATTTATATATTCATTTATTATTATTATTATTGTATTTATTCATTTATGTTTATTTATTTTATTTTTGAAAGGGACATAAAGCAAAGAGTCATTAACAGAGTGCTGTTATCAGTTAGACTATATCAGTATTCGACATACATTCGCTACATAGTTTGCTTATCATGTTTAAATATTAAAAAATATGCACCCTCTTTAAAAGCTTTTACACTATGAATAAAGACATTCACTCTTACCTTACCCGTAATTCTTCAAATGATCATCTATTCAACCCTAAATTACTTATTGCCCATAGTTCCATAAGACACCGTGGTCCAGACCTATGGAACTCGCTCCCAGAATCTATTAAATCATGTTGCTCCCTCTACTCATTTAAATCCAAAGTTGAAACGATGTTGTTATCGAAATATTCAAGGTAAAATTTCTGTGTCAACTTTTTAGTTTTTATCATAATTTCTTCTCTTCTTTCATTCAACTCATTGTTGTCATCATCATCATCATCCTCATCTGCATTTGCAATGTCACTTTCATTAGCATTAGTATTTTTCAATTACCTATCCGTTCTGCTTAATAAATGTGTTAGTCTATAACATGAGTTTTGTCTGGGGACGTCGTATTATCAAGCAATTTGCTTCCAATGACAGTCCTTCTTCCGCAAATAATTATATAATGTTTTATAATGTTTGAGTAATTTTAGTATTTGTGACAGTTTATCATATCGTTTTTTTTTAAAACAAGTGATGTATTTATTTGCTTATTTATGATTGATTGTCAGAAAAAAATACTTTAAATAATTATAGTTATCGAAAACAAACTGTGTACTTATATGAATGCAGAAGTAATTAGAATAAAACAAATTTAAAAAAACGAGAACAAGAGTATGTTAATGAATTAAAGACACACATTTATAACCATTATGACTAAAAATTAGCCAATCATTTTGTACAGATATCTCCATTATCCGAAATATAATTAAATTGAAGTTAGCCGTCATTTACGCCTCCCAAGTGAATCAATGCTTCAATGTATCGGGTCAATAATGGGTTGATTTGTTTATTTTCTATTCGTTGTTTTTTCAACAGGGTAACTTTCAGTATTAAAACTGTTTTCCTGTTAAGCTTTGTACAAATTAAAGATTACTTATACCGGGGAATTTGAAAACAGTTAAAAAGCACATTACATATCAAATTACGCCATAATATAAACAAGACTATTATACACTTCCTTTGAGCAGGAAAGCTGATATCTAATTTTTTTTTTTTTTGGTATTACTGAAATGCACAGTCTCTTTAATTAAAAAAAGAAAATGATAACATTGATCTTACAATTGATATGGATCACGTTCTTACTTTAAGTTGATTTTAAAGCTCAATTGTCTTTGTTTTGTTTGGTGTTGTCGATGAAACGGCCTTAAATTGAAATCGATTTTAGGTCCTTAAAATATATTTGATCAATGTTAAGGCTTGATGAAACACCTGATCATTCCCCGTCCCCCCCCCCCTTCCCCTCCCACTCCTGGAGTTCGTTACTTTTGTCAAACAAATGTAATGAGGCGTACATAATGATATCGTTCACGGGGGCACAAATCTGATATTTAAATCCAAACATGAAAATAGTAAGAGTATACTATTTTACGCATTCTCTGTTTATCTTTCTTAATTTCTTTGTTCGTTGTTTGTCTCTCTACTATATATGCCTATTTCTCTATATCTATGTGCCCCCTCTCCCGTTTATGTCTCTCTCTCCATCCGCTTGTTTCTCTTTAATCTAACATCCATCGCATTTTACCTCCATCACTTTGTTTTCTGGGCAAAGGTTCCTCCAGTGTGGTATTAAAGAGGGCGGCAGACTTGATTTTTATCTCTGGGATCTTCAAAGATCATCATTCGGCGACCTCTGTGTGGCGTTTCGTCATGTAAGTTGTTCCGCGTCGTGTCCGCTGTACACTTCACCATTTCTTATTTCCGTCTGCATAACAACCGCTATGACGCTAATATTGTTTGGTTTTATCGTTAACAAAATTTCACACGAAATTTATTTCCATTTGCTGGCCCATTCTATTAAAACAAATTCCTTTGTGTTATTTTTTCTCGTGCAAAATCATTTCCTTCTTCTGCTTAATAATTTGTTTAACTGTTTTTATTTTGGTTTATATTTCAAGTTATCGTTTTAGACTCGTTTGCCTCTGTCCCGGGTTTCTGTCTCAATGTTCGTTGATTGTTATTCCATTCCCATATAAAAATAAAATGTATATTTCCCCTTTAAAAAAAATTCGATCATAAATTTATCCCAAATTTGATTAATGCAAGTAGGTTTTTATACGGCCCCTGTAAAAAACAAAACGTTCCGTCATGAATAACTAAGAAAATTAAAGTTTATAACGTTCTGTACAGATACGTCACAGCCGAGTGTTTCACATGTGTGTTTCTCTAATGGCAACTTAATAAATTCACAACTCTCCTTATTTTGCTCATACGTTCACTAATCTATTTCTTTCTGCTTATATTATATTTAACATAATACCTGAGGGTGGACTTCCCTTTTCAGTTGCGTTTCATCCACCTAGTAGGAGTGGTGTAAGTCCCCGAGTGATGCCACTATTAGTGCTTAGTCGCATGCGATGTTAATGGAGCAAGACCCTGTGTTTTCCTATGAAGCAAGGTTATAATACAGTAATAATGACTGCTATGAGAGACATAGTTGTTTTTATACGCTCAAGGGGAGGTTACATGATCGTGATATCGCCCCGAGACGTGCCGACGGGTAATAGCACGATCATGTAACCTCCCCGAGAGCCTATACAAACAAATATGCCTCGAATATAAAGCAGTCATTAAACTTTTATATACCGAAAAGGGTCATATAATATATGTGCAACTTACCAATCATGGTAATCAAGCTTGTTTACGCTATCGAGACCTAGTCTTCATAGAGTGTCTGATTGCGCACCACTCAAGTGTGTGTGCTAAAATCCTTCCCATTGAGAATGCAAAGCATATACCTAAAATGCCAAAACCGGTAAATAGTCTTTTGAAAAGTGTCCTAGGGCTTTTTTCAAAAGACATTTGACTGGTTTAAATCACGACTCCAATTTCGACCAATCAGAGGGCTGGATTTCTAAAGTGAGGTATATAATAGACCATAGATCAATTGCCAATTATCCAACTGGAATAAGGAAATTGAAAATATTAATTTTCTAATTTGTTGATGTAATTGTATCCGTCAGCATTGCTTTCTTTACACCAATCATGTTATTGTGGTTTATGTTGTCCTTTTTATGCTATCACTTGTCTTATTTTTCAGGATGATACATCGTTGGAAAGCAATTCGTTTAGTATTTCTCACACTTGTTGAGTTTCATCGATGACTACACACAACCGGTGAAGCTGAAATTTACCATTGCTTTATACTTGACATACATCACTATGCTCTTTGAAGGACCTCATACATCATTTCTTACATTGGTTAAGTTACACTACTGACTACGCAGTACCCGGTGAAGCCGATATACGTCATATGGATGATCATTATTTCAAAATCGAAAAAATATTAACGAAGACAGACATACTAATTTGTGTTCGTCTAACCCTCATCGGAGTAAATCGCAAGAATGAACACGCGCTTGTTCCTTTAGCTTCCGATTATTCTGTCTGATATCGGCTTTCTGTTAATTATTGCGATTTACTCCGATGAGACCAAGACGAAAAGTTTTAATTTGTCTGTTTGCGTTGGTTTCACCATGAGTCATGATGTTAACCATATTTGAAGATTATTAAACACTCGTATATGACGTAATGAATGAATCAGAAAAGTTTTCATCAATGCATCGGTCAAATTGATTAAATTTTAGATTTCATATTTAAGTCTATGCAACAGTTCTGTTGTGTATGTATCTTATGCCATTTTAGTGCAAATTTAGATTACTCCTGTGATTACTCCAGTGATTTCTTGTCATAGGATTTATACGTAATGAGATAAATGCCGGGTATCCTCTTTAAATTACGGCACTTTGTCCCTAAACATATATTGATACTGTTGTATAAAGCTCTGATACAGCCACATATTACATATGGCACTTGAATCACACTTGAATTGTATATTTTATACTCAAAAGATGGCTGTACGTGCTATAACTTTCAAGCCACATCGTTCTCATACTAATGCACTGTTTCATGACCTCAAATTGTTGAATGTTTTTAAATTGCATACATCATCTATTTACACTTTTGTGTTTGATTTTATAAATGAAAGACTACCTTATTCCTTAAAACATTATTGCAGTATGATACTACATGAATATTCCACAAGACAAAAAACGGGTCGACAACTACGTCTTCCTTTATTCAAAACAGACCGAGGAAAGTTTTTCTGTTTCGTTTGTTGGAAGTAATTTTTGGAATATGCTTCCTATACTGATCTAAGAATTGACAGATTAAGAACCTCTTTTCGTAAAAGCTTACAAAATTACTCTTGGTTGAAAACCACGAATCATAACCTTGTAATTATATACCGTAGATTTATATAGCAACCAGTCTCGTTTTCTTAAATTGTAATATTATATACAAATCTCATTTATAGGATTTGGAAACACATTGTGTATTTGTCAATGAACTTTATTTCAGGTTTTAGATAACGAGAGTCAGACTCGACTAGCACGTGTGCTATTCTTTTTTACCATCGATCAGAAACTCATTGTAAATAGTCATTTATTGTTTTACTCTTGACACTAAAATTACTAATAACTGTTTTTTAATATTTGTATAATGTACATGTCAATCGCTGTAGAACATTTATTTGTATAATTCATGTCATGTATGTATGTTATATTGAAATGGTCATTGTACATTTATATATATATATCTTTTGTTTCAATGTTTCAATGGTGGTGAATAAATAAATTCAACTCAATTCAATTCAATAACGTAAAAGTACATCATAAAGCTAACTCCACCCTGTAGCTAAACGGAGTGAACTCATGACTGGCAATCCAAGAAATTCAGATAAAAAACATTGTTTTTAAGTTTGAATTCATCAATAGGCTATCATTTTCACGAGCATTTGTATTAATAATTCCTTCCCTTCAAATTCAAAACTCTTCTTGCATGAAAAGTTATGGAAACAATAATGTAAAATCTGATGTATACTCTAGTGAAATCAGGTGAACTGATAATCAATTTTGTATTGAACACAAAGATAGGATTGTAGAACGCAATATGATTTACAATTAATTGATAATATAGGCGAACCGGAGCTATTGTAAGAAAACTACATTTTAAGGAAACCTTTAGGGGAATATCTATTGAGGTAATCAATGTGTGTGATACATACATTGGGAATGTTCGAGAAAAACTCTCATTTCGCCGGTTGTGTAGTAATATATAAAAATAAAAAGGAAGACAAAATAGGAAGACGAACTATTTAACTAAATTTAACAGTTATAATAATGTTCATTGTGGTCGAATGAGGTTATATAAATAGGCTTGTAGAAATAAGTACATTTGTTTTAATCAGTGTTATTAGAACTGGCCACATAATCTTCAACCAAAAAAAAAATTGAAAATATAAGACTGCTAAAATTACAAAGTTAGGAGACGTGAGATTCACAGGAATACCAAGCAAAGCAATTTCCTTTTTCTTCCTATAGTAAAAGTGATGGAACGTGTGCTACCAGTTTGTTCATCGAAAGGAGAGTAGAACTCAAGCGAAATTGACTTTCAAACCCAGACTTAAGGCATTATCATTTTGTATGATTATTATAGTACCATCAAAGTAATGAACCTGCATTCAATCAGCAGATGTATGAGATGTATTGTATTATTACCAATGCTCCTTCTTTCCCCTTTCCTTTTCTTCTCTGCAAGTCACACTCTTTTGTATTTGTATTTTTATTGTTGTATCTAAGTTGAGGGCTGCGGGCACGTCAAGCTACTTTGCTTATTTCTGTAGCCCTCCTGCATCTAATGTATGTTAATTATGCATTCAATATATTTGTTTCATTTCGTTTATTATCTGTATACAATTACATACACTTAAAATATTGTATCAAACCATATTATGTTCATGAAAATGTATGATGAAAAAAAGGAAAAAGATGCAGAAACCAATAAATCAAATCAAATCAAATCAAAATGTTAAGAAGAAGATGAAGAAGAAGAAGAAAGAGAAAGAAAAATGAAGACAAAGGGTTGTAGCAGAGGTAGTAATAAATGTCTGATTTACATAGAGAGACTAATTGTTTTATTTGTTCAACATTTCATTTGCATTGTTTACTTTTGTTGAATCTCTCCAAATGAGGGTACCCTTCGGAAGAAAATAATATATTTTTGCTTTTATTTTGTCATTAGTCATGTATTACAGTTCGGATTATTCATGATATTATCTTTCTATAACTTGTGTAACTTACTGTCTGTACTATTAAAACAAATATAATATTAACAAGTTACAAGTACGTGTTGCCGTAATGATGTACATTGGATATGTGGTTGTTAGCTTTATAGGTAATATATGTGTATATTAACGCACATATATATATATATATATATAGATATATTTGTTATATCACTGATCTTAAATTAATATAAATATTGGTACCATTATCCAATTGTTTAGTATTCAAGTTTTTCAAGTACACATATTCTCGGAAGGCATCTTCCTTCTTCAGGTGAAAAAGTTAAAAGTATGATGAACAGTTCATATGTAATTGATATAAATATAATAACTATATATATTGTGGATTACGACGACAATATTTATGAAAGACACTCCTGAGAATTTTAGGAGTGCATTCGAGTTTGATATTTCGATTGATTTCGAATATTACTGCTTTATGGATATACGACTGTATACTTCATTAAAATAACAAAAACCCGCAAATGATTAAACGTGTTGTTTTTCATGGTAAAGGGAAAGGGACACATGCACCATGGTCACCATTTAACCGTTGTATTGAACAATACCTTTTAACTATGAAAACATTAGTACCATTGCTTTATCATGGTTCTATACCGTGTAACTATTACAGTCATAGTATGTACTATGGAATTAAGAATTCAATAAGAGAAGCGAAGCCTGTGGTAATATAGGTCCGCTTAAAAAACTTAAAAAACAAATATACAAAGAAGGGTGACAGGGAAAAAGAGAGAGAAGGAACGAATGAAGAAGGGAGCAAGATGAGGATGGTGTGCAGAAAAGGGGTCCAACTAAGATAATAGTTGGACAAAGATGCAGATAAGGAAAAAAAACTACATTTTGTATACTAAGATTACTATATGCTAAATAAGGGATAGAACCAAATTTTCAGCTATTCCTATTCACACTTGGGATAATGCACATATTTACGTGTGTGTGCGTGTGGGTGTGTGTGTGAGAGAGGTAGTTTGTGTGTGTGTGTTCATAGTCTGATCTCTCCTTGTGTGTGTTTTGTGGGTGTGCAGCACAATCAGTCGATAAACTATCGCAAAAATATAGGTATTTTTCCATCCTGTTTGACAGCGACTAGGTATTCTATTTTTAATATAATTAATTACGTAAGCTCCATAGTTTTTTTCTCCTCGGAATTTTAAAAATGTCAACCCCCCCCCCCCCCCTTGAGCACCAGGGGAGGGGCCCCGTCTCCAAATAAAGGTAACATTAACGTGTTTTTACCTGTTTTTCCACAGGGGCGGCACTTATGTCCATTAACAAGACATAGCAGGCAAATTTACTTTCTAATCTAAAGGAGTTAAAATTGAATTTAATCTGATACATTCGCCATTTTCATAAAAAAAAGGAAATATGCCATGTCAAGGAATACAATAAAACATCTTCTCTTCTGGTGTTTTAGTTGGGCATAACTTCGAATTAAAATAAAAATCCACGATCAAAATAGTGCAACCCAAAATAAAGGGAAGTAATTCAAATGTTTGCTTTGGCGTGGATTCTGCTATAATTAGAGTGGATTCAAGTCATAAACGATGCGGTCCCTCATATAACAAAAAAAAAGTGACCTCTTAAATGTCATCAGTGCCACGATTAGTCTCATCAACACACGTTACTAAAACATTAGTCTACTAATGCAGGGAAAAAAGAGCCATGATTATACCAAACATCCAAGGTGCATGTCGAACAGTACTCCTCGTATGGTAAAGTGTGTACCGTGATTGTATCATGGTTTTACATTCACTTTTTGCAAGATAAATACCATGGTAATTAATACCACGTTTCCCATGCTACTTTTTATAAGGGATGGGACTATAACTTATCAGATTGTTTCCATGTCATTTTGTGTCAGTCTTTATTCGTGTTTGTGTGTGTGTGTTGGGTGTGTGTGTATGCATGTGTAGTCTGACCTCTCCCTGTATGTGTTGTGTGTGTTTGGGGTTTGTATATGTAGCCTTGATTGAGATACTGCATACCATCTCTACCACGTCAAGCTTGTGGGCTATCTTACCACACACCAACTCGGAAAAGATCCTGGCACAAAAATGGAAAACGACCTGACACTGGAATGTCAACAAGCCTTTTCAAACGGAGTTCATATGCTTATTCACTGAGCATTGTGTTTTAATAACAACAGAAGTGAAGCGTGTTCCACTTAACCTCATCGTGAAGAGAACAAAGATCGAGGTTTTGCTACGTCATATCTGATGGAGGCCTTGAACTATCTCTACTCTAGACCTAATTGTGTAAACTGATGAGAAAACTTTAAACAAAATATCATTTCAAAAAGGCGTTAAGATAGCCTATATAGTATACAAATGTTTGCTTTGACTTGAAAACTTGCAGGAAGTTTGCCTGGCATATTAACAAGTGAGGTATGTTCTGATACATATTCCTAAAAACAAACAAACCATAGTGCATACTATTACTATATTGTATGGAGATAATTATGACCCACCATCGATGTCATTACATGGGGCCATGCTTGCCATAAATCAAGACCACGTGTAATAAATGCAGGGGTCTGAAATATCCACGATAATTGGGTGTACACATAAACCATGTATTACAAACTAACATCTGAGTGAATGCATGGGTCTAACAAATGTATGGGGATTTCCCTAAAGATGAAAAGGAATGCTTCGTATGTTATTCACACAAACAGTACAAATAGTTTTCATTGAATGATGCAAAAGTTATGTGAAGTTGATTTTCATGAGGTGTACAAACACAAACCAAACAAAAATAAAGAAACAACAAATGTAAGGCTGTAAACAAATGGTCCTTTGTCAGTAGTGGTTGAATTAAAACAATGTTATACATACAAATGCATATGAATGTTAAAAAAATGGGGGAATTATATACATAACACAGACATAAAGATACATAGGAAATGATGCACATTTACTTTGTTTCAAATCTACGACAGTAAAAACGTACATGTTTGGCATCTGTACAAGAAGATATATTAGAAAACATATTATTAAGCTATACGACAAGGGATCTATTTGGTACTTGATTCCCGAAATGTTGGGAAAAGCAAACATGAATTTCATCACAGTTGTCGAAACAATTGATGACTCATTCAGTAAGAAGGGGCGAGTTGTTCTAGCGCCACCTTGTGCCTGATTTAGTAATACACCACATGAGCTAGCCCATCAAAACAGTACATTTGGTCGCGCTCGATCCGGGTTGGCCAAACTCTCCTGTAGTCAACAACATTAGAAAGGATTGTTGTCGAGCGCCCACTTACTATGTCCCAGGCTTTATAAAGATTAGGCTACGATTAGATTTAAGATAAGAAGAGACATGTGACCAGATACCAGAAAACCACGAAAATATCACATGGTCATATTTGAAGCTAGAGCTCATTTCATATATTACTGGTCAGCATGATGGACTTTCAGTATTTAGCTCTTCCTGAAACAAAATACTTTGTGTATATAATTTCAAAATTGTGGAGCTTCTTACTGCATTAAAGCGATTGGATAACTTTTCTCAGATTCTGAAACAAAATCATGCAGATAGATAGAGAGAGAGAGAGAGAGAGGGACAAAACGAGAGAAATTGCATGTGGTAGACAGATATAATTTCCAACAACATATTATCATAGAGGCAGTGCAAATATCAAGGAATAGATTACAGTTTCTATCGCTCAAGACCGCTACACTGAAGGTTATGAAATATAAAACTTGGAGTGCATTAGGGGGTTCCTGCCCCCGGCCTAGACTCCCGTAAAGGGGCTCTGTCTCTGTGACCCAAGGGGGACCATAAAGCGTTCCCATGGACCTTATCCGTAAAGATAGAAGCAGTTTCCAATATAACCCTATATTGGTTTAAAAAATCCACTCACCCACTCTTTCGCAAAACCATGGATTTCTTTTTTGCTCTCGTGCTCGATCAGTCATTTGATTTTCTGTCTTTTTTTTCTTATTGGCTTCTTTCTCCTATTCACATCTACTAATTCAATAACTCACCAGATTTTCTCTCTCTCTCTTTCTCTAATACTCCCTCTCTCTCTCTCTCTCTCTCACCCACTCACTCACAATTTATACCCATCCCCCATTCTCTCTCTGCTCCATCGACGCACACACTCAGTTAATCCCTGTCTTCATTCACCCCATCCTGCCAGCATATTGTTCACGGCGCATGCGTACACCTTCCCCGCCCATGTGGGCTACCCAGACAGAGTATTAATTCAACTCTCGCATACACATTGACACACAAACACGCCCACACGCACAAGGAAACACACATACACACGCACACACACACTTTTTATTTATGTAGTTTTGTTTTATTCCTCCCAAAGTGAAACACAAACAAGAACATACTTTGAATTATAAAACAAGTTTTCAATATCCATTACTTATACATAAACATAACTAAACAAAAACTGATTTGCAGTATATATAACTGAGCAACAAAGTAAACGTAAAGCCCCATTGCACTACTAAAGCTACTTGCGCCCTCTATACAGCCAACAATGCCTAAGCGGTACCCGTTGATCCCCATGATGTCCTTTTTCTTATGTTATTCGAGAGCTGATTTGATGAGATAACCACCTGCTAGTGACCTTGAAGGGAAGTCTAATTCCCCGATGCCAAAATAATGCAGACGGGCTTTAAAGTACAAACACATAATTTATAAGTCAATTATACATGTTATGCACTTATATTTAAAACAAACTCTGGAGGTTATTTTACTGGTACAAAGTCCTGCTCCTCCCTGCCCCCACACTCCCATTTTTTTTTGTTAAAGTACTTTTGTTTTATTTGTCAAATTGTGTGATACAAACATAAAATTGAATAAAATAAATAAACGTTTTCAATATTGATTGCTCGTACATAAACATAATTAAACAAAAACTGTTATGCACTATATATAACTGAGCATAAATTGAAAGTCAATTTAAAGTACATAAATATAACTTATATTTCAACTGTACATATTATTCACTTATAATACAAAAACAAATATTATTAAAAAACACACGAAACACACACACACACACCACCACACACACACACACACACACACACACACACAAACACACACATTACTCACTCAGTCTACTTAACATCAGCTTAATGGTTAAATTCTCTCTGAGTTTTAGGTATCTGGGTTCACTCGTATGGTATATTAGCGAGGAATGTTTGTTTCGAAGCGGAACAGATTTATACCCAAATTTGGACATGCTTACTCTTCAAATAGTTTTTCCATTTGTAATTTTACTCTAAAGATTCTATTCGTCAAATATGTTTTTGAGCTTCTAAGCACCCACGCTCCGGGTACAATAAGGGATTACATTTTTTTTTTCTGTGTCAAATCTACCAGCATGAACATCATTACAATGATTTCAATCGAGGTACGTTTCCTTTCAGAATTGTCTTTCATTTGTGTTTTCCCTTCTTCTGTTTACCTTGTTACAAGTCCAGCCGTATGAAATATCTTATTCACCTACGATACTGTGACATGATAAAAAGGGGTGCCAGTCCGTGTATCATGGTATGACTACAAATGGGGATCGAACATTGATTTGTGTGGTTTCCAGGCAAAGTCACTCTTTTGTCTCTCTCTTTCCCTCTTTCTCTCTTTGTCTGAAGAAATCCAGGGTCCATGAGTGAACCCATGCCGTTTACATGATATAAACTAGGAAGAAGAAGAAAAAAAAAAGGCACTAAACACAACATCAGTTTCATAACACAATTTTTTTCAATTTAGAGAAAAAAACATTAGTAAGGCTGCGATGAAGGTACCTTGTAGAATCGTCAAATGTACGGAGATGATTTCGTCTTCAACTTAACACATAGGGCCTCCTTCCTACATTATCAAATAATGAGAAAAAAAATCGTTTAGTGGCTAAACAAATCGTTCAGTATTAATTTTCAAGAATATTACAATAAACCCTCTTACACGTCAACATGGTAAACCTCACCATGTCGTGCATAGCAATGGTCTTCTTTATGCACAATATTTAGTTGACTAACCCTTGCCATACAAGTAAAGAATATAATTGGCCATGAGAATGGCAAAGGACGACTGAAGTCAATGATTGTTTGCTTGGTGTGTTTGGAACAGCAAACATAACAAATTTCCCGTATAAACTTCATAATACACTCATAATTGAAAAACGGACCCGTTTGTTTCTCACCATTTGCATGATATATATATATATGCCTAGAGATACTTTCGCTAGTTCTGATATTCTTTTACCAGTGTAGAACGCTGTCAAACAAAAATGTTTCCGTAAAACTAAGGTTTTCTCTAACTATTTAACATCAGCTTAATGGTTAAAATTCCCTTTCAGTTCAAGTATAGCATACCAAAGCTAAATATATATATATACGTGTTTTTCTTTATCAATGTATCAGGCTTTTCATTCACTTCATGAATAGAATTATGTGACATATATATATAACAAATCTTATTAAGGATGGTTGACCTGAAATTCAGGTAAAAAGTCATTACCAAATTCCAAAATATTTGTTCCACTTTTCACTTCAGTTATATATCTGTCTGGATTTTCTCGTATATTATATTAGCTAGAAATGTTTGTATCAAATCAGAACGAAGTAATACCCAAATTTGGACATGCTTACATTTCAAATAGTTCTCCATTGTAATTTTACTTCAAAGATTTTATTCGGCAGCTATTTTTGTGAGCTTCTAAGCGCCAACGCTCCTCCAGTTACAATCAGAGATTACAAAAGAATTTCTGTTTTCGTGCAAAATCTACCAGCGTGAACATCAATACAAATGAGTTCAATCGAGGTACGTTTCCTTTCAGAATTTTCCTTTCATATGTGTTTTTTCCTTTTTTGTTTACCTTGTTACAAGCCCGGCCGTATGAAATATCTGATTTACCTACGATACTGTGACATAATAAGAAAAGTGGTGCCAGTCCGTATAATTATCATGGTATGACAAAAAATGGGGATCGAACATCGATTCGTGTAGTTTCCAGGCAAAGTCACTCTTATGACTCACTCTGTCTTTTCTCTCTTTTTTTAAAGAAATCCTGGGTCTATGATTAAACCCATATCATTAAAATGATATAAACTATTCAGCAGAAGAAAAAAACAACACTACAGACAAAATCAGTTCCATAACACAATGTTTTTAATTTAGAGAATAAAATTAGTTATAGGCTGCGAGCAAGGTTACTTGTAGAATCGTCAAAATGATTTTGTCTTGAACGTATCACATAGAGCCTCCTTCCTACCCGATCTGATAACGACATAACTGTTTAGTGGCTATAGTAATTTTAAAGAATATTACAATGATATCTTTTACACGTCAACATGTTCAATCTTACCATGTCGTTCATAACAATATGATTTTCTTTATGCACAATATTTAGTTGATTAACCCTCCCCATACAACTCAAGAATATATTTTCCCATGAGAGACTGCCAAAGGACAACCTAATTTGCTGATTGTTTGCTTGGTGTGTTTGAAACAGCAAACATAACTCATTTACATGTCCAATTCACAAATGACGATCGACAACATGAATTAGAAAAAAATCAGTTATATTATGAAGCAAATTATAACCACTTCCCTTACTACCCAAACCATAACAAAACACCACCCAACACATGCAAAAGAACACATACACACACACCCACATAGACACACTGGCAACCTCCACAGCAATGCCTTCCCCTTCAAAATTGTTTTTGTCAAATTCAGGTTTTCTCAATCTATTCAACTTCAGCTAAACGCTTTAATTTCCTCTTTAGTTGAAGTATAGCATACTATGGCAACATGCATAAATGTACTTTGGTATTTAGATTTTAGGGTTTTCACTTATTTCATATTACATTATGTTCCATTTATTTATGTAAAATCTTGTTAAAGAAGTTGACCCTGAATATTATGTTAAGTGTCATGAACAAAAACCAAAATGTTGTTTCAATTTTTCACTTCAGTTTCATGTCGGTCTGAGTTTTCTCGTATTTTGTATTAGCGAGGAATGTTTCTACCAAAACGAAACGAAGTAATAACCAAATTTGGACATGCGTACACTTCAAATAGTTTTCCATTGTAATTTTACTCTAAAGAATTTATTCGAAAACATGTCTTTGAGCGTCTAAGCACCCAGGCTCCTCCGGTACAATCAGAGATTATAATATGATTTTTTTTTAGTGTAAAACCAACCAGCGTGAGCATCATTACAAACGATTTCCATCAAGGCACGTTTCCTTTCAGAATTTCCCTTCCTATTCATATGTTTTTTTCTTTCTTCTGTTAACCTTGTAACAAGCCCAGCCGTATTAACTATGTTATTCACCTACGATACTGTAACATGCTATAAAGAGTCTGCCAGTCCGTATATCATGGTATGACTAAGTATACCTCCTCCCTTACTACCTTCACCATGCAAATTACACACACGCAGAAAACACACTCACACAAACACACACACACACCAACACCACAACAATTCTTTCCCCTTCATGCACACTTACAACCACTATGGCTCGGGATAAAAATGACAAAGAAGAGACAAAGTGAGGCTAGGGCCGTCTACCTCACGCCTCGATATTGTATTTCTGCTTCATTCAAATTTCAAAAATGTTTTCTTAAACATTGTGGGGCAATTATCATTCAACTTAAGTTCCTCACTTTACTATAAATTGCCTTATATTTAGATAATAATAAAAAAGCAAATGTATAAAAATTATAACAAAAAAGAAACTAGAACGTAAGAATCCAAGACATATCAAATAGTGACTTGTAAACCAAAGCCTGGCATACGCCCCACCCCCCCCCCCCCCCCTCCCTAAAAAAGATGTTTACATTTGCAAAGGTAGATTTGAAATTCTCTAGATTAGCTAGTGTTAGTAGATTTTAATGATTGAATAGTTCGAAAAGTACTCAGATGCAATGGCAGTGTATATGTATTGAAGTCCCCTCTCACCCCCTCCCACCTGTTATCATCTAAAGTAGCTTTTCTTTTCTCTCCTTTTTTGTCTGAAAAAAGACTAAGGTTTCCACTTGTTCAGGGGATCGGACTTCCCAGGTCTCTTCACCACGTGATATTATTTGCATCACAATGCCCATCAGCAGCGACTCACTCAATGAGAAATTGCCTTCTTGTGTTTGATTGGTTAGCTCTAGGTATATGTATTTCCATCTGGTTTCGTTTTTGGACCACATGATCCAACTGACTTGCATCAGGTACATGCTTAATGTTACGTCACCAGACGGTGAAATACAGACTCACCCAGCGTATGTCTTTGATTTCATGCGGATTATCCGTCACTTCTACATGAAAATCTGATGGACCGAAGCACTTTTATGCAAGGAAAACTCCATTGGATTGATTTCTAGGTTTAATTCCTTCGACAAACTGAATGTTCCGGCATCTGTGAAACCGAATTCATGACCCAGAGCCAAAATTTCTTTATATCTTGCGAAAGAGACATTGTAAACGCCTTCATAACACGTTCTAGAAGAGAAGCTTCATGTAACTTTTTGGCAGTTACTTTTCTTCAAACTGTTTAAGGTCATGTGTGAATCCTTTTAGCCGAGCAAAAATAGGACAAATATCTGAAAGCAGAGGACTCGACGCCTCAATTCACGATTCGTTTCGTATTTAGCAGGATCTAGGCCAACAGTGAGTATAATATATAGTTTTTGACTCGTTACCTCCATTAAAAAACTTGTTATTCCAAGCAATTATCATCAATAGTGATCTGTCAGTTTATGACAGGTTCAGTGACCCAATCAGAGTTCTATATCATGAAGTGTCTCTCCAAGTATCTCGGGCTAGAGCCATCCGTTTCAGCATTTCATTTCCTGTTGCTCCACATTCTGTGAATAAATCATCTAGAAAGCCTTTACGATGTCTTCCCCTCTTCTTCTTTCCATGTATACGACCTTTCTACGACTCTGATCATCAAGCCATCATCATGCCGCATTATGTGTCCCAGCCATTTCTTTTGTCTCTCTATGATCGTTTGAAGCAGCACCCGCTTTTCTTGAGCTCGATGCAACACCTCTTCATTCGACACTCTGTCCCTCCAAGACACACCTATTAATTTGCGCCAGCACCACATTTCGACCGCCTCCAATCGCTGCATATCCTTCCTGGCGAGTGTCCACGTCTACTCCATACTTCTCAAACGTAGGTCAATATTGTGGCTCATCAGAGTATCTTGTCGTTGAAAGAGGGTAGCTCTTGCGAGTGCTGAGCGCAACTTGACCTCTTTGGTAGACTTGCCATCCTCATTCAGTACACTGCCTTAATACTTGAAGTGGTTGACATGCACTTGTCTGTTGCCAGTTATCATGATATTTATTTCATTTGTCTTGACCTTGCTTATCATCATCACCTTCGTTTTCTTTTCGTTGATTCTCATGCCATAGCTGCTGACCACTTGGTCTATATGTACCACCTGTCTTTGAAGACCATCGGCAGTGACAGCGAGCAATAGCAATGGCCACTATATAAGATCATCGGAATAGAGTTACATACAATCCATGTATATATTGCAGAAACCCCAATCCTTAGTAAATATCATTAATAGTTTGATTAAATGGTATTATAATTATGAGAATGATGAGGAGGTGGACTATATCCACTTTGGCGTGTCTGGGAATTCTTAAATCTGAATCTGGGCAAAGATAAGGAATTTTGGCTGTGGTAACGTATGTAACATCATCTCGTTCGAAGCGGTTCCCCGAAAATCTTCGGTAGGATACTCCACTTTGCATTTAATGAACCTAAACATGGTTTTCCCGTTGAAGATTTGTCGTTGCTGTTGATGATTATGGTGATGATTTGGGATCTAATATCGTTAGAGACCAAATTCAACATTCGGGCAATGTTGGGCAATTTGCATAATGGATGTCATACTCGATCAGAGAGGTGATGTAGTCGAGTGGTATACTATCACTTGCCTGGGATGCAAAGCCGTGGACTCGAGTCCCGGGAAAGCACTAAATGTCCTTTGACATGACATTTATCTACATTCGCGACTCAAAACCAAGGTGTGGTAAGTGTATGGGTTGATTGCTGTCTACCAATAATTTTTTTTGGAGCGAAAGCCATGGATCAATTCCAAATTGGCATTTAGTAGCGTAAAGAGACCTTATCTCATAATGTGATATTCACTAAGAACTGGATATTACATTTTTGTCTTCAGTAAAGCCTTCTATACAGTGCGTATCACAAACAAGTTTACCCAACTCTGGTAGCTTGTAATTAAAAAAAATATGTGTGACCTTTAATCAAATGTTATTGTAAAGAGGAATTAATGCCCCTTGTAATGATACAGCAGGCTTTTTTCTAAAATTATTGTCAAAACCCTTGTGTTCCAAGTTTGGGCTGAGGCAATGAATGTGGGTCTAAACTCTAAAGCCATTATATGTGTGATATCTCATTCCAAAACTATTGTTCTGTTATTTACATTGCCTATTAGACAGTTGAAAAGTGTTAACATGAACTCAAACTCAAAGAAATGCTAATATTACAAGCAAAATCTATGATATTATCTTCGTTTTGATGATTACAATCATGTCTTCATTCCCTGTTTAAGGTAACCTTCTCATTTAAAATGGTTGAAGTTTATCTGGGATATTATCTTTTGTTTTATAACAGTCAGCTGTCAATTTATTTGATATTTATCGTCATAAATGTTCTTTCTTGCATTTGGGTTAAGTGATGTTTACGTTTTCGCTCGCTATTTGAGACAAACACCTAATTTGCTCCTTACACGTGTGAAATGGTGCAGTGGAAAAATGAGCAGAGAGAAGTTAGATAACATGAAACAAGAAGTTAGTGAAGCACGAGGCACAACTTAACCCTTTAAAAGGATTTAAGGCAAAGGAAGCATTTGCATATGGCCTGGATCTCATTGGTTCCTTATTTCTTAATTTGAAACAAGGCAATTTTGACAACACTTTTTAATGACCCTGGTGCTCATTCACCCATGGCAGAAATATTATGAATAGCATATCAAATTTGAGTAAACTTTTTATTTATACGCCCATCAATTTCAACCAGGAAATGCTGCAGCATGTGAGACTTCGAAAGCCTGACATTACCCATTTTAAATCATTAAATATATTAAGTCATAAAGTCGTCTAGTAAAGGAGAGGGGTAGTTCGCGGTTCGCATTATGAAATGTGAAAAACATGACAGGGGCTAGTAGATATTACCATGTTACTTTTAACAGTTTAAAAAGATAAGATAAGATAAGATTTTATTTGACTCTATCGACCCCCTTCAGGGAGATGAGAGCACAACATATTTACAACACAATACAAAAAAATATATAAAACAAAGTAAGATATGATAATGAAATAGATAAACATGATATATACATTTTATGTTTCTAAAACACAATAAACATGAGCTAAAGACTAGGTATACACTATACAGTTTAAAGTTATAAGTCTAAAATATTTCGTGGTTTGGTTTGACTACCACAACGAGTAACTACACTTTTATGTCTTTCAGCCTTAGGAACCAACGAAAAGAATTGTATTATTACTGTTATGAATTTAACGAGTTTACTTAATTGTTTAACACTAGATCTATTAAACAATTTGTCCATGTGAAATGTGCTAGGGTTACTCACAACAAACTGTCGATCTAAGTATAACTGCCTTTCTTTGTTGAAAAAAGGGCAGACAAAAATATAGTGAGATTCATCTCCAAAAACCTTTAAATTACAACAAGGACATTCAATTTTACTTTCTTCGGGATTATTTTCAAACCTTCATTATTAATTGGTAAGAGGTGTTACCTGCATCGCAATCGGCACAAAGTGATTGCACCTCTTCTTTTCAAATTTACCAGATACTTTTCAAATAAAATTTCGTTCTTGATAATTCGGTAGTTAACACAAATGCAATTTAACACAAACTTTTGACATCGTTTCTTGCTTTGACATGTCAGTCGACCTGAGCTTAAAAGCATGAAGAATCCATGTATTACTGAATCCATCCCCTTGTATTTGCCACACATTTCCTAGCCCAGCATTATGTGATGTATTCTCTACACATGACAACCATTTGGATAATTGAGACTGGGAACCTCTTTCCATAAGTAACTTTAAAAGATTATAGAATCTAAATGAATATTTACAATGACTTCCTTTAACTACTTTTAGCCAAAAACCTACCATTCTACATCTAACCTGAACATCAATTTTAGTACGGCCTGTCTCACCATAAATCATACAGTCAGGGGTATATTTATTGACATTCAGTATGGCCTTTAAGAATTTGCGATGAAAAAATTCAATCTGACTTAAATCCTCAAAACCCCACACCTCACAGCCATATATTATATTAGCAGGATTAACTGATGAAATAACTCACACTGAATATCCAATGAAAATATTAACCTTTGCACCTTTAAGGTCATTGCAAATGAGGGTTTTCTTGCCTGAATCACCTGTTTTGATATTGCCTTTTTAAAATTACCATTGTAATTCAATTTAACCCCAAGATAAAAAAAAGAGTTATGTACCACATTGATAATATCGTTACCATACTTAAAAACTGGATACGTGCGTACTTTCCCTCTAGAGAATATCATTATCTTTGTTTTTTCATTATTCACACGCAATTTCCATTTCTCACAGTAGTTTATAGACAGAGCATCCAAAACCATTTGGAGTTCCTCTGGATTTTCTGCCAAAAAGTTTAGAACGCTTTGTTTAGTCATTCGAAATGTGTCTGTGTGTGGATGTGTGTTTCTACATGTGGTTTTGGGAGGCGGTTATATTTTAATCTATATGTGAGAAAATAAAAGCATAACAACTCAGGACAAAGTTTAAAACAAATTACTCTTCACGTCAAAATGTATGTACATTTGTCAAATCTGTCTGTTTGTTGTTGTTTTTGTTACAAATCAGGTTGTTTAAAAATTTGTATCATCGAAAAAGTATTAAAATATCTAAGTCTACGCTCTAAACCATTCAGAACCAAACAGTTGGCCTACATATAAAGATGCTCATTTAGTTAGTATACCCTTACCAAAAATAAAGTAACTTGAAAACGCAGAACTAGCCAAAATTCTCATTCCATCCTGAATTTTGAAAGAAATTGTCAGCTATGTGACCAAAAATTTATTGTGACAAATTCATAACTGAATATTTAATAAAGTATGTCCGAAAACATGGAAAAGTAAACTACAAATAAACAAGTTGCATCGTATTTAGAATTCCTCTGCTAGATTTGTTTATATTACAATTCCTAAAACTTGTCCCATATTACACCCATTTTTATACGAGGATCGAAATTAGGATCTGACACATCTGGTTTGATATTTTGGTTTAGGGGCAGTTAACCGTAGGGTTCCTCGCCGAAGTTCTGGCTTTAATGCCTTCTTGCGCACACCCTACAGCTAAAGCAGCTGTTGAGTCGTCGGCAACGCGCTGCACTGAAATCGACAATATGCTACCAAGTTTTAAGACTAATTATGGAGGATAATCAGGCAAATTAAGTTCACATACCTATTTTGTAATCACTTTCTGGTTTAATTATCGACACTCAATACCAAAATTACACCCCCCCCCCCCCCAAATAAAAAATAATAATCAGGATTCAGTTTGTAAACCGCTAGTAATTACAAGAGATCTACTTGGCACTACACCTTTTGACACAGATGGGATTGACCACTCATGATATCTTTATGCATGTTCTGATACCTTAATTAAGTTCCCCGTAAAATACACTTCATAATGGTAATTTAATACATAAATTGAACAACTATATTTTAGCTTTTTAAGTATCATTACTATGCCTTTTTTCTTAACTTTTATTTAGATCTACATTGAAGATACCACCGAATTATTTGTGTATCTAAAACTTAAAACAGCACTTGGCCTCAGTGTGAATAAAAAAAAACGAAAGCAGCAATCTCCCATGAGAAATAGTTCTTCGAATTGTTCACGCATAATTGATTCCTTGTGTAGTGTAATGGGGTACTCGTTAACTATTTGAGTCATGACATATTTCAATTTCTTTCGCTTTTGGCATACGGAATAACTCGTTCACAATAACAATTTTTCTTTCTCTCCTTTAGCCATCCGTTAAGTAATTCTCTCTCTCTCTCGCTCGCTCTCTCTCTCTCTTTCTCTCACTTAATATTTTCATTTCCCATCTTAGTGACTCTCTTTTTCCCCTTTCTCTCTCTCTCTCTCTACAATTGAAGAGCATAGCGTTTCTGTTAAAAAATAAAACGTTTTGCAGAAATCATCATAGCACACGTACAAATATCTTTTTGTTTTGTATCTACCATTGTTTTCAGAGTTAATATATGGTCATTAGTCGAGCAACCTTTTCTTAAACCTATCTGATTCGTGGTTATTATGTTGTTTTCTTCAATGAATGTTTATCATTGATTATTCTTGAAAATTGTTATGTGAGGGAGCTTGTGAGGACTATGGTTTGTCTTTTGTCTTGACCTTAACTCTCGTACTTTGGCTAACGGAAGGCAGCGGCCACATTTAAGGTATAAGTAAAGGTGTCTACTGTTTCGTTTTTTATATCCTTTTTTCATCAATTTTCCAATATTTGACAAATCTAATCTGATTTGTTAAACAAAATTGTGTTTGATTAATTTTGTTACGAATTTATCTTCTTTCGTTCAGGTCCATTTGCATGGCATGTAATTAGAAGTCGTCATGGGCAAATACAAATAATTGAAGGGTTAACGTTATTTGGCAACGATCGGATAATGAAGGACAGAATTCTCCAACTTCGAAGGCTATAAGTTGATTAGGTAGTGAGGTGTTACATATATACTAATCATCGATTGAGACACCTCTTTTATTATTCATATTCTCACTGTGTTTAATGAATCGACAGGTGGTATGTATAATTTCAAAAGCATGTATACATATCATTTAAAGCTGAAACATGTTTAACTGAGCTTCGGCCACACATATTCATAACAGGTTCTATCAATAATGGTAGTTCCCTTTAATACATAACTTTGTTTAACAAGATTTTCTAATCCTCCTCTCAGTTTGCTAGGTTCATTTGACCGACAGTTGGAATAATATTTATATCCTTTATATGAGATGTTTTCACTGTATGATAAATGCGTCTCACTTAGAAATCAAATTTTCGTACTAAGCTGCTCACAAAATAAAGGGTAATCCAGTTTACACTGTCTTGTTCCGTTCATTCGTTTAACACGTCTATTTACATTCCAAAAGGTTATGGATGTTTGCTTGGATACTTTTGACATTGATGGTCGGGTAGGGTACTTTACGACATTATCTAGCTTATTCTGGACATTAATCTTTTACAATAAAGAAGAAGAAGAAGGGTAACAAGGATGATGAAGTAACCAAACACTGCAGTTAAAATTAAAAGTCAAGTTTGGCTACTTGATACCAATAAAGCTAGTAGTCACAATAGCATTCAAGTGCAACCGTTATTTCATTTCCCCTGAAAAAATATATTGAACTGGCCATTATAAACTGGCAAGGTTGCTGAAGTTTAGAACATGTGTCTACATTTCTTCTCTTTAATACAGCCATGACATGGCAATTCACTCTTTTAGGTTTGACTAATTAGAATTCGTGTCACAGGAGATTACGTTCAACTGTTCATGGGATTAAGCAGAGAGAGAAATAAGAATATTCTCACGATTACCCCCAAAACGCGTTTATATTATTTTTGTGTTCACTGTCTCTTCAATGCTCTTTGAATATTTTGATGACAATAAACGACACCTAGGTACTATTTGTACGTACTGTCACATGGCAATCACATGACAGTGTATGTACATTCATCAGTGCCAGGTTGTATAATTGAAGAGAACGCATTGGGGTTTTCACTTATTTCATGAATTAGATTACGTAACATATATATTTGTAAAATATCTTTAAGGATGGTGGACCTGAATATCAGATAAAGTGTCATAAACAAAATCCAAAATATTGTTTTCCTATTTTCACTTCAGTTATATGTCTGTCTGTGTTTTTTCGTATAATATAATAGTGAGGAATGTTTGAATCAAAGCGGAACGAATTAATACCCAAATTTGGACATGCTTACTCTTCAAATAGTTTTTCCATTGTAATTTTACTCTAAAGATTCTATTCGACAAATGTGTTTTGAGCTTCTAAGCACCCAAGCTCCTCAGGTTACAATCCGAGATTAAATCATGATTTTTGTTTGTGTGTAAAACCTACCAGCGTGAACATCAATACAAAGGATTTCAATCAAGGTACGTTACCTTTCAGAGTTTTCCTTTCAAATACGTTTTTCTTTCCTCTGTTAACCTTGTTACAAGCCCAGCCGTGTGCAATATCTTATTCACCTATGATAATGTGACATGATTATAAAGAGTGTGCCAGTTCGAATATCATTGTATGACTAATTGGGATCGAACATCGATTTGTGTGGTTTCCAGGCAAAGTCACAATTGTGTCTGTCTCTCTCTTTTAAAAAAAAATCTATGTCTAAAGAAATCCAGGGTCCATGAATAACTCCATATCGATAAAATGATATAAACTAAGAGGAATAGCAAAATAACACTAAACACAAATCAGTTATATAACACAATGTTTTTAATTTAGAGAAGAAAATTCGTTAAGGGGGTATTTCACTGGGAGGCGAATGCTTACGAACGTTGCGAATTTTAGCAGTTGGCGACTATTAGCAACTGCAAGCAAATGTTAGCGACAGTATAAGCAAAGATTAGCAACTATTTTCCAATCCTTTGCCACTATTTGTGAATGTTTTGGACCCTTTACGAACCCTGGCGAAACCCCAAATTCGCTACATTTGCAAGCATTCGCCACTCAGTGAGATACGACCTTTAGGCTGCAAGCACGGTTGCTTGTAGGATCGTCAAAAGTCGGGCGATAATTTGTCTTCAACTTTTCACGGGAAGCCCCCTTCCTAGATGATCTAATAATAAAAATAGTCATTTAGTGGCTAAGGTAATTTTAAAGAATATTTAAAAATCCCTCTTACACGTCAACATGGACAATCTTACCATGCCGTTCATAGCAAGGATCTAATTAAAGCACTGTATTAAGTTGATACACCCAACTGCTACAAGTTAAGAAAGTAATTGTCCACAATATCATTGACCGACTAAATCATAATAACGAGTCTTTCAGGAATTTTCATTTTGAAAAAAATGCCCAAGGACTTCTGAATTCGCTGATTGCTTGCTTGGTGTGTTTGGAATAGCAAACATAACAAATGTCCCTTATAAACTACAAGCGGACCCAACCATACATTCTCATCTTTGCTTTCCATAATTCTCTTTTTGTTTTATTATTATCACATTAGTCAATTCATTTAGTACATGTTCAATTCACAAATGACGATCGACAAAACAAAACAAAAATCAGTTATATTATGAAACAAATTATAACCACTTCCCTTACTTCCCAAACCATAACAAAACACCACCTAACACATGCAAAAGAACACACGCACACACACACACACACACACACACACATAATGGCACCCTCCACAGCAATGCGTTCTACTTCAAAATTGTTCTTGTAAAATTCAGGTTTTCTCGATATATTCAACTTCAGCTTACACTTTAATGTTTCTCTTTGGTTGAAGTATAGCATACTATGGCAAATCGCATAAATGTACTTTGGTATTTAGAATTTAGGGTTTTCACTTATTTCATTAATTACATTATGTTCCATATATTTATGTAAAATCTTGTTAAAGAAGATGACCCTTAATATTATGAAAAGTGTCATGAAAAAAAACCAAAATCTTGTTTCCATTTTTCAATTCAGTTTCATGTCGGTCTGAGTTTTCTCGTATTTTGTATTAGCGAGGAATGTTTCTATCAAAACGAAACGAAGTAATACCCAAATTTGGACATGCGTACACTTCAAATAGTTTTCCATTGTAATTTTACTCTAAAGAATCTATTCGAAAACGTGTCTTTCAGCTTCTAAGCACCCAGGCTCCTCCGGTTACAATCAGAGATTATAATACGATTATTTTTGTGTGTAAAACCTACCAGCGTGAACATCATTACAAATGATTCGATCAAGGCACGTTTCCCTTCAGAATTTTCCTTTCATATGTTTTTTTCTTTATTCTGTTAACCTGGGCAGCGTCTCACGAAACCGTCATAAGTACAAGTTCACCGACATCCCATTGAAACGCGTGTATTAAGTTTAACACACGTTTCAATGGGATGTCGGTGAACTTGTAGTTATGACGGTTTCGAGAAACGCTGCCCTGGTAACAAGCCCAGCCGTATTATCTTATTCACCTACGATACTGTGACATACTATAAAGAGTATGCCAGTCCGTTTATCATGGTATGACTAAGTATACCTCTTCCCTTACTACCTTAACCATGCAAATTACACACAGGCACACACACATACACACACCACAGCAATGCATTCCCCTTCATGCACACTTAAAACCAGCATGGTTGGGTACAAAAATGACAAAGAAGAGACAAAGTGAGGTTAGCTCTACCTCACGCTTGGATATTGTATTTCTGCTTCATTTAAATTTCAAAAATGTTTTCTTAAACATTGTGGGGTAATCATCATTCGATCGAAGTTCCTCACTTTACTATTAATTGCCTTAGATTTAGATAATAATAAATAAGCAAATGTATAACAATTATAATTAAAAAAGAAACTCGAATGTAAGAATTCAAGACATATCAAACAGTGACTTGTAAACCAAAGCCTGGCATACGCCCCCCCCCCCCACCCTCCCCCTCCAAAAAAAGTTTAAATTTGCTACAGTAGATTTGAAATTGTCTAGATTAGCTAGTTTAGTAGATTTAAATATTTGATTAGTTGGGAAAGTACTCAGATGCAAGGACAGTTAATATGTAATGAAGTACCCTCTCACCCACCCCCTCCCCCGTTATCATCTAAAGTAGCTTCTTTTCTCTATTTTTTGTCTAGAAAAATACTAAGGTTTCCACTTGTTGAGGGGGTCGGACTTCCAAGGCCACTTCATCAGGTGATATTATTTGCATCACAATACCCATTTGCACCGTCTCACTCACTGAGAATTGCATTCTTGTATTTGATTGGTTAGCTCTAGTTATGTATTTCCATCTGATTTCGTTTTTGGACCACATGATCCAACTTACTTGCATCAGGTACATGCTTAATGTCACGTCACCAGACGGTGAAATACAGACTCACGCAGCTTATGTCTTTGATTTCATGTGGATTATCCATCACTTCTACATGAAAATCTGATGGACCGAAGCACATTTATGCAAGGGAAACTCCATTTGATTGATTTCTAGGTCAATTCCTTCGACACACTGAATGTTTCGGCATATGTGAAACCGAATTCATGACCCAGAGCCAAACTCTCTTCTTGTCTTGCGAAAGAGACATTGTAAACACCTTCATAACAGAGGAGAGGACTCGATGCCTCAATGCATGATTCATTTTATATTTAGCAGGATCTAGGCAAACAGTGAGTATAATATATAATTTTTTGACTCGTTATCTCTAAAACTTGTTTAAAGCCACTATATAAACTCATCGGAATAGAGTTAAAAACAATCCATGTATATATTGCAGAAACCCTAATCATTAATAAATATCATTAACAATTTGATTAAATGGTATTAGTATTATGAGAATGATGAGAAGGTGTACTGTACACATTTTGGCATGTCTGAAGTTTCTTGAATCTATACCTGGGCAAAGATAAGGAATTTTGGCTCTGGTAACGAATGGATGGAACATCATCTCGTTCGAAGCGGTTCCCCCCAAATCCTCAGTAGGATAGTGCACTTTGCATTTAATGAACCTAACTAAGGTTTTCCTTGAAGATTTGTTGATGCTGTTGATAATCATGGTGATGATTCGTGATCTCATCTCGTTAGAGACCAATTTCAACATTCGGGCAATGTTGGGCAATTTGCATAATGGATGTCATACTCGATCAGAAAGGTGATGTAGTCGAATGGTTTAATAGGGACTTCTAGATTTGCATGCCGACACACACACAGAGAAATAAAAGGTGTTCTTGGGGAATAAAACGAAAATTGAAAAACTATTACACCTTTTAGGGAGTAAAACACGGAAATACGCAAGGGTATATATTTGAGGGATGTTATTTTACACCCTATTTTAGTCAGACAAAATCTGATTAGTCAGTGCATATGCGCATGCGCTACAGCAATGGCGCATCGTGTCAATATAGGTACTGCCAAATGAAGAAAAACTAGCATAATTCACATATTTTAGTCATGTTACGGGAATTATCATGTTTCATTTGGGCATATTATTTGTGTGAAAGTTATCCGATCAAGAATAAGGGGTTGTACCGAACGTTATATTTGATAATTTAATGAACTTAGCAGAAGTGTTGTTTTACTAACTAGTACATAATTGTCCTCTTATATATACGTGTAAGTAAAGGGAAGATATTCGGTATAGCAGGATTGTGTACTTAGATAATTCCATTACATTTGAACCGATACGTCCAGCCAATAAGTTAGTTCTTACAGTCTGCACTTGTGTTGAGTTCACACTAATTGTTGTTTAGGTAAGCATTTAAGCCTTTCAACATATAACTCGACATTCTGGTATGATTTCTTTAGAGCAGTGAAACGTAGACAAAAGGGTGAAAATCAGTGACTGTTAGGTGATTACGAAGCATGGATAATTGATTGCTCGAGGAATGATCAATTGGTTGATGCTGTGCGTAAAAAGGGTGTAGATTTACTCCCCACAGGGTGTGGAATCGATCATAAAGGGTATCAAATTCAAACCCACGAGTGTAAATTTGAACCCATTTTTCATGAAAATGGAACCACAAGGTGTTAAATGAGCACCATTGGGTGCAAATTTTACTCCTTAAAGGGAGTACAATCAAAAACAGTTTACCCGAATTGTGTAGCTTCTTATTAAAAGTGTATAACCTGTTTGACCTGTTATCATATATTATTGTAATGAATAAATAATGTCCTGTCTGATGATACCATTTTTCATAATTGTGCTCCCAGGGATAACTGAACAGCAAGTTTTACAAAAAGTATTGTCAAAATCCTCTTGTACCAAGTTTGGGCTGAAGCAATGAATGTGGGTCAAAAGCCATTATGTTTGTGTTATCTCATTTCAAAACAATTGTTCTTTTATTTGCATTGCCTATTATGCAGCTGAAAAAACAAAAACTCAACGAAATGCTTAATACAACCAAAATTTAAGATATTCTCTTCGTTATGACGATAACAATCTTTGTTTCATTCGCATCCCTTTTTTAACGTAACCTTCTCATTGAGTGAAACAAACTCATTGAGTGATAACAAAATGGATAATGTGTATCTTGGATGTGTGTTTTTTAAAGGAATGTCTGCTGTAAATTTATTTGATGTTCATTATCATTAATGCTATTTTTTGCATCTGGTTTTAGTAACTTTTGAGTTTTCGCTCGCTATTCGAGATAAACACTTTATGCTCCTTACGCGTGTTGAATGGTGCAGTGGACAAGCGAGCAGAGAGAACTTAGATATCATGAAACAAGTAGTAAGTAGGCTGTTGTAAAATAATGAAAGTTATCATATGGATTGAAACAAGGTTTAATGAAAGAATAGTTATATTGCACCAATTTAAAGAATGAAGCACGAGGCACAATTTAACCTTCTACAAAGAATTTGATACCAGAGCAATACTTGCATATTACCTTAGGCCAAACTTGAAACAAGGCGATTTCGACAACACTTTTTTAAGACCCTGGTGCTTGATCACCCGTGACAGAAATATTATGAATATGATATAGTTTTCGATTAGGACCTACCACATTTGGGTAAGCTTTTTATTGATACGCCATGTAGTATCAACCAGGATATGCTGGAGCGTGTGTAATTTCAAAAGCTTGACAGTACCTATTTTGAATCAAGAAGTGTATCAAGTCATAAAGTCGTCAAGTAAAAGGGGTGGGGTATTTCGTGGTTCGCATTATGAAATACGACAGGGTGTAAGATATATAGTACCTTCTTACTTTTAACAGTTTTACAAGTTGAGAGCGCTTTGTTATAGTCATTTGAAGTGTGCTTGTATGTGTGGTGTGTGTGTTTGTACACGTAAATCTGGGAGGCAGTTATATAATGAACGTGAGAAAATCAAAGCATAGTAAACAACTCAGAACAAAGTTTAGAACAAATAATATTCATGTCGAAACGTATGTCCTAATATCAAATGTGTCTGTTTGTTGTTGTTAAAAATCAGATTGTTAAAAAAAATATGTATCGCCTTAAAAAAGTATTGAAATATCTTGAATAAATGTACACTCTAATCCATTCAGAACCAAACGGAGGGCCTAAACATACAATTACTCATTACTGTATAACGTGCCATATAGTTTATATACCCTACCCAAAAATAAGGTGACTAAAAACGCAGAACTAGCCCAAATTCTCATTCCATCTACAATTTTGAACGAGATTGTCAGCTATCTGATCAAAAAATTGTTATGATAAATTCATTACTGACTATCTAATGAAGTATGTCCGAAAACATGAACAAGTATGCTGTTAATTATAATAATAATAATAATAATAATAATAACGTTTTATTTACCCAGGATAGCCACTTTAGTTATGAAACTGCTCTTCAAGCGGGCCCTGCATAACATAATATGTTATTACTACCCTTCTCCAATGTAATATGCTGAGCACCTAGCTAGAAGGCAGAAGGTCCCATTGTTATAAGTCTTTGGTATGACTCGGCCGGGGTTCGAACCCACGACCTCCCGTTCATGAGGCGGGCGCTCTAACCACTGAGCCACCATGCCCGATAAAATTATCAAGATTGGTTTGCCAGATTCACAAATAAACAAGTTGCATCGTGTGTAGAATGCCTCTGCTAGGCTTGCTGCTATTACAATTCCATATTACTTTCCTTTTACAGGGATCATAATTTGGATATTTCACTTCTGGTTATTTTTTTTTTATGTGAAATTGATCACACGATCAAGAGGGTATATTTTGGTTTCGGGGGTAGTTTACTGTAGGGTTCCTCCCAGGGTTCCTCGCTTTAGCTAAAGCAGCTGGCGAGTCGTCGGCAACGTGCTGCATTTAAATTGGTGATATTCTACCACATTTTAAGACTAATCATGTGGAGGATTTTCAGGCAAATTAAGTTCACAAACGTAGTTTGTATCACTTTCTGTTTTAAATATCGACACTCGACACCAATTCCACCCCCCACAAAAAAAACAGGATTCGGTTTGGAAACCACTTGTAATTTCAGGAGATCTACTTGGCACTACACCTTTCGAAACAGATGGGACTGACCACTTATTATATCTTCAAAACTTCATGCGTGTTTTGGGACCTTAATTAAGTTCCCCGTTATATACACTTTAAAATAGTTATTTGATACATAAATTGAACAATTACATTTTATTTTTTAAATAGTCAATACCGTGCCTTTCTTCTTAAGTTTTATTTAGATCTACATTAAAGATATCACCGAATTAGCTTTGTATCTAAAACTTGAAATAGCAAATACAACCTACTAAAAAAAGAAAACCAAAAAGGAGGCAGGCGCATACAAAGAATGCCGTAGGGGACAAGAAACTAGGAATAATTTGTACTTGGCCTTATTGTGGAAGAAAACGAAAGCAGCAATGTCCCCTGAAAAATATTTTTTCAAATTGTTCACACATAATTAATTCCTTGTGTAGTGTAGTGGGGTACTCGTTTTTATAACTATTCGAGTCATGACATATTTCTATTTCTTTCTTTTGGCATACGGAATAACTCGTTCACAATTACAATTTTTCTTTCTCTCCTTCAGCCATCCGTTAAGTAATTCTCTCTCTCTCTCTCGCTCTCTCTCTCTCACTTGATATTTTCATTTCTCATTGTAGTGACTCTCTTTCTCCCCTTTATCTCTCTCACACACAATTGAAGAGCATAGCGTTCCTGTTAAAAAAAAAAAAGTTTTGCAGAAATCATCATAGCACACGTACAAATATTTGTTTTGTTTGTATCTACCATTGTTTTCAGAGTTAATATATGGTCATTAGTCGAGCAACCTTTTCTTAAACCTATCTGATTCGTGGTTATTATGTTGTTTTCTTCAATGAATGTTTGTCATTGATTATTCCTGAAAATTGTTTTGTGAGGGAGCTTGTGAGGACTATGGTTTGTCTTTTGTCTTGACCTTTAACTCTCGTACTTTGGCTAACGGAAGGCAGCGGCCACATTTAAGGTATAAGTAAAGGTGTCTACTGTTTCGTTTTTTATATCCTTTTTTCATCAATTTTCCAATATTTGACAAATCTAATCTGATTTGTTAAACAAAATTGTGTTTGATTAATTTTGTTACGAATTTATCTTCTTTCGTTCAGGTCCATTTGCATGGCATGTAATTAGAAGTCGTCATGGGCAAATACAAATAATTTAAGGATTAACGTTATTTGGCAAAGATCGGATAATGGAGGACAGAATTCTCCAACTTCGAAGGCTATAACTTGATTAAGTAGTGAGGTGTTACATATATATTAATCATTGATTGAGACACCTCTTTTATTATTCATATTCTCACTGTGTATAATGAATCGACATGTGGTTGTGTGCACCTGTACGGTTGCCCCCAAAACAGCTCTCTTCAAGTATTAAGATTTAGTGGATATTACAGTTTGTCTCTCTCATCGGTTACTGTCAACTTGTTTATATTGTAGTCAGGCATTTTTCAGACAAATTTTGTGGATTGTTGATGTTGGATCTTGCTAAAAGTTGAAGCTGAATTATTGTGAAGCATCGCCAGTTGATATGTACAAATTAGTCTACCATTTTGACTTACATGTATACGCAGTGTCTGTAAAACCTACTGTTGGAGTGAATAGAAACCACCTCATTCATGCTACAGCGAGGACTTAATCCTGTGAACTCACAATGGCAAGGGGAAGGATAAGCCCCCTTCTTTACACTGCCCTCCTATTGACCCTGCTACACTGTGAATGTAGCTACACCACAGGCAATGCTAGTGTGATTAACTACAACATCAAATCAGAGCCATGTACAAGTATGTGCAGCTTTGACACACAAAAGTTCGCAGGAGCCCGCATAAGGTATTACAATAACTCTTCTGCAACTTTTCAAACTATTCTTATGACCTGTGGAGATGTTGATCCCAACCCGGGACCTTCCCCTGTCCAGCAGGAGAGTGGGTATGATGTGATGCAGGTACATAGGAAGATATATGATACCAACACCCTTCACGCACTTAATCCCATCTCTGGTAACCAAAACCCTCCAAGACAAGGACGTCTGGAACACCATTCATGACTTGGGAATATCAAAGAAACGGAAAACACACAGGGGAAGAAAGCAAAGAAAGACCTATAACATCCCTGTCATCATCACAAATAGGACAAAGCAGCAACAGCTTAACAATATCCGAATTAGAAAGATTGATAAATCAGTGCTCAGGGATACATGTCGACCCACCACCAGGTCGTGTCTACCAGCTGTGATGCTCTTTAATGCCCGCTCTTTAGCCAACAAGTTTGGTGAGTTTGAAGCCACTCTTTGTTCAATGCAAAATGTTCCCCACCTCATTGCTATCACAGAAACATGGTTTTCCCAGGACAACCCGGCTTCTGCATATCAACTTTCATCATTTAAACAGTTTCACAAAGATCGTAACGAACGAATAGGTGGTGGAGTTCTTCTCTATGTGGACAAGAATATAAACTGTTATGAAATCTTCAAATAACATGTACCTGAACATCTGGAGGTCTTGTGGGTTCGTCTACGATCATCTACTACTATCCGCCTTTCAAGAGATATATATGTTTGTGACTCTACTCCCCACCTCGGTCTCCACATAAAGACCAACTGAGTGATCACATCATAATGATGATTGATAGGGCTCGAACCCTGTCGGAGAATGCATCTTTCATAATCCTTGGTGATTTCAATGACCTTCCTACAGATCATTTGGAACAGCACACCCTCTTGTCCCAAGTAGTAAAAGAACCGACCAGGGGTACATCCATCCTGGACAAATTATTGACAGATCTCGGGGATTGTTATGAAGAGCCTGTCATTTCAGCACCCATTGCTTGAGGTGACCATTCTGTTATTACTTACTTCCCTCTGCTCCTTATTCCACCACGTAACACTACAAAAATATCCTTCCGACCATTTCGAGATTCCTCCATTCGCGCCTTTGGTCAATGGATCACGCAGATGGACTGGTCAGAATATAAGGAATCCACTGATGGAAACAAAATGACTGCAAATCTTCACCAACTTCTAGACACAAAATATCGGCAATACTTTGATCTTATCACAGTCAAACGACGTCCCAACGATAAACCATGGATGAATGATGCCATCCGCCGGGCCATTACTCAGCGCAATATCAGCTATACGCGAGGTGATGACTCATTTCGTAGCGTAAGAAATAAGGTACAAAGAGAAATCAGCTCTGCCAAGAAAAGTCTCTATAGCAGGAAAGTGGAACATCTGAAACACAGTGAACCTGGGAAATGGCACCAGCAAATTCGCCACCTAGCAGGACTTAAGAAACAGTCTCTCAGCTTTCCAGCCGACAAATCCGACTTAGAGATTGCGAATGAGATAAACGCTCATTTTAGCCGGATTTGCTCGGCCCTTCCATCTCTCGACCTGGCTTCGTTGCCGGATTACCTCCCTGCGCCGACACCACCTCCAATCATCGAGCGACAAAAGGTCTTTGAATGCCTACAAAAAGTCAATGTCTCCAAGGCTGGTCACCCGAACGACTGCCCAACACGCCTCATCAAGGAATTTGCGTACGAGCTGTCTGAGCCGCTCACCCACATTTTCAATTGCTGTTTGAAAAATGGATGTTTCCCACATATCTGGAAAAATGCATCAGTGTGTCCAGTGCCTAAGGTCCGGCCGGCAACGACACCTGACCAACTGAGGCCCATTTCTATCACGTCAGTATTAGCACGAGTGTTTGAGGGATTCCTTGCCCGTTGGATTATCGAAGATGTGCACCATGCTATTGATCCCCAACAGTTTGGGAACATGCCCGGAACATCAATTTGCCATTACTTAATCAGTCTCTTGGATAATGCTCATCGGGGAATTGACCGACCTGGGAAGTATGTTAACTTATGCATGATCGATTTCAGTAAAGCTTTCGATCATATCAACCATGTCACAGCAATCAGAAAAATGATTGACATAGGAGTTGACCGCTCCATTCTCCCGACTATCTTTAGTTTCCTGACGCAAAGAACGCAAACTGTTCGTTATCGCGGGGTTACATCAAATCTTTCCCACCTCACTTGTGGTGTTCCTCAGGGAACTAAACTAGGACCCATTATTTTCCTGATAATGGTTAATGATGCCGCGTTGTCTACAGAAAACCGCTGGAAATATGTTGATGATCTAAGCCTTCTAGAGGTTGTCAACAAGTCGGACCCTCCGCAGTTACAAACACACATTGATTATCTTGTTGATTGGCGTGAAATAAACGACATGAGGCCCAATCCAACGAAGTGCAAAACCATGCTGATCTCATTCTTGCGTAATGCACCGCCTGCCCCCCATTTGGAGATCAATAGTAATCAGCTTGAAGTGGTATCTTATATGAAATTACTTGGTATAACAATCCAAGATAATCTTAAATGGGATCTACACATCAAAACCATCGTCAAAAACGCATCACGCAAACTATATGTACTGAGTAAACTGAAAAGGAACGGTGTCAACACTCGGGACTTGGTATTGATATACATGATGTATACATTCGTCCGTGTCTTGAATTTGGTGTACCCGTTTGGTCATCTAGTTTAACTGTTGTCCAAGTAAACAGCATTGAGCGACTGCAGAGGAGAGCATTGGGTATTATCACTGGTACATTTCCCGACACAATGTCTTATGCTCAACTTCTGCAGTCGCTGAGTGTTGTCAGACTGTCTGAACGACGCTCTGCTCTTTGCGAAAAGTTTGCTAAGTCCCTGCTGATCTCAGACCGCCACCGCCATCTCTTACCTGAAACCAGACAAACTATCCCACGACGCACTCTCCGCAACTCTCTCCAGCTCAATACCCCCAAAATGAGAACAGAACGTTACAGGCAGTCTCCCATTCCCCACTTCACACGAATCCTGAATTCAAATCTATAGATATTTTCACTCAATATTATGACCATATGTGACCTAGATGTAATTAATTAATTTCTTGTCATGCCAATTAATCAGATTAAATCAGATTTCATACTACCTGTAAAATGATAGGACTATACTCTGTAAGTAAACATAAATTGTATATTTTGAATTATCATATCTCTCGGATAATCATCTATATATAAATATATTTTTAAAGAAATGTTAACTAGGTTTAAAAAAGACAACCTATTAATTTGAAAGTGTATTACAAAATTGCATATGACATTTAGAAAATGGTAACAACTTATTTTACTATTTAAAAGTTTTAATTGCACAATTAGAACATGTATTATTTCACGATTGTTTGAAATTAGTTGTTTAGTTCATTAGAATTAGTAATTAATATTTTTAAAAAGATTGCTAAAAGTATTGATTTCTTTATTCTTGTATGTATTTATAATTTGTAAACTGAATTGTATGAGTCTCCGGACTTTTTATTCAGTGTGTTTTTTATTTACAATAAAACCAGAATTGAGTTAATTGAGTTGAATTGAGTTATAATTTCAAAAGCATGTATACATATCATTTAAAGCTGAAACATGTATAACTGAGCTTCGGCCACACATATTCATAACAGGTTCTATCAATAATGGTAGTTTCCTTTAATACATAACTTTGTTTAACAAGATTTTCTAAACCTCCTCTCAGTTTGCTAGGTTCATTTGACCGACAGTTGGAATAATATTTATATCCTTTATATGAGATGTTTTCACTGTATGATAAATGCGTCTCACTTATGAATCAAATTTTCGTACTAAGCTGCTCACAAAATAAAGGGTAATCCAGTTTACACTGTCTTGTTCCGTTCATTCGTTTAACACGTCTATTTACATTCCATAAGGTTATGGATGTTTGCTTGGATACTTTTGACATTGATGGTCGAGTAGGGTACCAGGATTTCTATCGTCTATCTAAATACGACTGGCGACATGTACTTGCCCCCCTCCCCAACCCCTCCCTTCGAAGCTACTCGCGGCTTCTTTACGACATTATCTAGCTTATTCTGGACATTAATATTTTACAATAAAGAAGAAGAAGAAGGGTAACAAGGATGATGAAGTAACCAAACACTGCAGTTAAAATTAAAAGTCAAGTTTGGCTACTTGATACCAATAAAGCTAGTAGTCACAATAGCATTCAAGTGCAACCGTTATTTCATTTTCCCTGAAAAAATATATTGAACTGGCCATTATAAACTGGCAAGGTTGCTGAAGTTTAGAACATGTGTCTACATTTCTACCCTTTAATACAGCCATGACATGGCAATTCACTCTTTAAGGTTTGACTAATTAGAATTCGTGTCACAGGAGATTCCGTTTAACTGTTCATGTGATTAAACAGAGAGAGAAATAAGAATATTCTCACGATTACCCCAAAACGCATTTATATTATTTTTGTGTTCACTGTCTCTTCAATGCTATTTGAATATTTTGATGACAATAAACGACACCTAGGTACTATTTGTACGTACTGTCACATGGCAATCACATGACAGTGTATATACATTCATCAGCACCAGGTTGTATACTTGAAGAGAACGCATTGGGGTTTTCACTTATTTCATGAATTAGATTACGTGACATATATATTTGTAAAATATCTTGAAGGATGGTAGACCTGAATATCAGATAAAGTGTTATAAACAAAATCCAAAATATTGTTTTCCTTTTTCACTTCAGTTTGTCTGTCTGGGTTTTTTCGTATAATATAATAGCTAGGAATGTTTGTATCAAAGCGAAACGAAGTAATACCCAAATTTAGACATGCTTACTCTTCAAATAGTTTTTCCATTGTAATTTTACTCTAAAGATTCTATTCGACAAATATGTTTTGAGCTTCTAAGCACCCACGCTTCTCCGGTTACAATCGGAGATTACAATACAAAAAAGGTGTTTGTGTAAAATCTACCAGCGTGAACATCATTACAAATGATTTCAATCAAGGTACGTTTCCTTTCAGAATTTTCCTTTCATATGTGTTTTCCTTCTTCTGTTGACCTTGTGACAAGCCCAGCCGTACGAAATATCGTATTCACCTACGATACTGTGACAAAATAACAAAAAGGGGTGCCAGTCCTTATATCATGGTATGACCAAAAATGGGGATCGAACATCGATTTGTGTGGTTTCCAGGCAAAATCACTCTTTTGACTCCTCTCCCTGCCCCTCTCTCTTTTCGCTTTGTCTAAAGAAATCCTAGGTCCATGAGTTAACCCATATCATGTAAAGATGATATCAACTTAGAAGAAGAGAACACAAACCCAAGCAGATCCATTACACAATGTTTTAATGTTAGGGTAGAAAACTCGTTCGGCTGCGAGCAAGATTACTTGCAGAATCGTCAAAAGCACACTATTTAGTTGATTAACCCTCCCATTACAAATCAAGAAATAATTGGCCATGTGAATGCCAAAGGACGTCTGAATTCGTTGATTGTTTGCTTGGTGTGTTTGGAACAGCAAACATAACAAATTTCCCATGTAAACTGCCACGCACCCACCCATACATTTTCCTCTTTGCATTAGTAATTTTCAATAAATAATTCTTCAAAATTGTATTCCTTGTTATCATAATGACATAATTCGATTAATTCAGTACGTGTACAATTATCAAATGACGATCGGGAAAAAAAAAATCAGTAATATGATAAAACAAATTATCACCCCTTCCCTTTCTACCCAAACCATAACAAAACACCACTCAACACATACAAAAGAACACACACACACACATGCACCCTCCACAGCAATGCGTTGCCTTTCCTGCACAATTACAATGAATATGGCTGGGGACAAAAATTACAAAGAAGAGACAAAGTAAGGCTAGGCGTACATCACGCTTCGGGTTTTTTCTACTTCATTTGAACTTCATAAATGTTTTCTCAAATATTGTTGGGCAATTATCATCGAGTTTGAATTCCTAACTTAATAAGAGATTTCCGTAGATTTAGGTAATAATAAATAACCATATGTAAAACAATTATGATAACACGAAACAAAGCCTGGAAAGCCCCCCCCCCCCCCCCCCCCCTCTCCAAGAAAAAAGAAGTTTACATTTGCAAAATTAGATTTGGAATTGTCTAGATTAGCTAGTGTAGTAGATTTAAATAATTGAATTGTAAAATTACTCAGATGCAATGGCAATTGATAAATAATGAAGTCCCCTTTCACCTACACCTCCGTAGACAGACACAGACTCACGCAGCTTATGTCTTTCATTTCATGCGGATTATCTGTCAATTCTACTTGAAAATATGATGGACCGAAGCACATTTTTGCAAGGGAATCTCCATTTGAGTGATGTCTAGATCACTGCATTTTGTCGGCATCTGTGAAACTGAATTCATGGCCCAGAGCCAAACTCTTTTCTTATCTTGCGAAAGAGATATTATAAACGCCTTCATAACACGTTCTAGAAGAGACTTCTCACGTAACTTGTTGCCAGTTACTTTTATTTGAACTGCTTAAGAATATGTGTTAATCCTTTTAGCTCGGCTAAAATTTGATAAATATTTCTGAGGAGAGGACTCGACGCCTCATTCCATGATTCATTTCGTATTTAGCAGGATCTAGGCAAACAGTGAGTATGATATATACTTCTTGACTCATTACCTCTAAAACCTGTTATTCCAAGCAATATCCACTATATAAGCTCATCGGAGTAGAGTTACATGCAATCCATGTATATATTGCAGAAACCCTAATCCTTAGTAAATATCATTTACAATTTGACTAAATGTTATCATTATTGTGAGAAAGATGAGAAGGTTGACTACACCCACATTAATAGCATGTCTTAAGTTTCCTAAATATATACCTGGGCAAGGATAAGGAATGTTGGCTCTGACTCATTACCTCTAAAACCTGTTATTCCAAGCAATATCCACTATATAAGCTCATCGGAGTAGAGTTACATGCAATCCATGTATATATTGCAGAAACCCTAATCCTTAGTAAATATCATTTACAATTTGACTAAATGTTATCATTATTGTGAGAAAGATGAGAAGGTTGACTACACCCACATTAATAGCATGTCTTAAGTTTCCTAAATATATACCTGGGCAAGGATAATGAATGTTGGCTCTGCCTCGAAGCGGTTCCCCCGAAACCCCCAGTAATAGGATAGTGCACTTTTCATTTAATGATCTTAAATTAGATATTTCCGTTGAAGATTTGTTGATGCTGTTGATGATAATGATGATGATTCGTTATCCCAATTCGTAAGAGATCAATTTCAACATTCGGGCAATGTTGGGCAATTTGCATAATGGATGGTCATACTTGATCAGAGAGGTGATGTAGTCGAGTGGTATAATAATTATCATTTGCCCGGGATGCAAAGTCGTGGACCAGAGTCCCGGGAAAGCACTCATGTCCTTTGACATGACATTTATATACATTCGCGACTCTAGACCCATGTGTAGTTAGTGCTTGTGTTGATTGCTGTGCACTAATAATAATTAAATTATTGGAGCAAAGGCCGTGGATATCAATTCCCAATTGGCATTAAGAAGCGTAAAGAAACCTCATGTCATAATGTGTTATGCATAAGAACTGGATATTACATCTTTTCTTCAGTAAAGCCTTCAATTTTTCCAAAAGTATTGCCAAAATCTTCTTGTACCAAGATTGAAGATTGGGCTGAAGCAATGAATGTCGTCAAAAGCAATTTCGTGTGTGTTATCTCATTCCAAAACAATTGCTTTTTTATTGACATTGCGTATAAGGCAGACGGAAAAAGTTGTTAACATCAACTTAAACTCAAAGAAATGCTTATTACGAGCAAAATCTATGCTATTTTTTTCGTTATGGTGGTTACATTCTTGAGAACATTCGCGTCCCTTGTTTAAGGTAACCTTCTCATTTAGTGATACAACATGGATAAAGTTTATCTGGGATGTTATCCTTTTTTAATAAAAGTCTGCTTTCAATTTATTTGATATGTATCGTCATATATGTTCTTGCTTGCATTTGGGTTAAGTGATGTTTGAGTTTTCGCTCGCTATTTGAGATAAACATCTTATGCTCCTTACGCGTGTGAAATGGTGCAGTGGACACGAGAGCAGAGATAACTTAGATAACATGAAACAAGAAGTTAGTGAAGCACGAGGCACAACTTAACCTTTTAAAAGGATTTGAGACAAAAGAAGCATTTGCATATGGCCTGAATCACATTGGTTTTTAATGGTAACATTTAAAACAAGGCGACTTTGACAACATTTTTTAAAGACCCTGGTGCTTATTCACCCGTGGCAGAAATATTATGAATAGCATATCATTTTCAATTAGAACCTATCAAACTTGGGTAAAGGGTTTATTGATACGCCCTGCAGTTTCAACCAGGAAATGCTGCAGCATGTGAGACTTCGAAAGCTTGACATTACCCATTTTAAATCATTAAGCATATTAAGTCATAAAGTCGTCTAGGGGTTAGGTAGTTCGCGTTTCGCATTATGAAATCTGAGAAACATGACAGGGGCTAGTAAATAGTATCATGTTACTTTTAACAGTTTAAATAAGTTTAGAGCGCTTTGTTATAGCCATTTGAAGCGTGGATGGGTTTTTTAACATGTGGTTTTGGGAGGCGGTTATATTTTAATGTATGTGAGAAAATAAAAGCAAACGACTCAGGACAAATTTTAAAACAAATGACTCTTCATGTCGAAATGTACGTACATTCGTCAAATCTGTATGTTTGTTGTTGTTTTTGTTACAAATCAGGTTGTTTAAAAATATGTATCATCGATAAAGTATTAAAATATCTTGACTAAGTCTACACTCTAAACCATTCAGAACCAAACAGTAGGCCTAGATATAAAGTTGCTCATTTAGTTTGTATACCCTTACCAAAAATAAAGTGACTTGAAAACGCAGAACTAGCCAACATTCACATTCCATCCTGAATTTTGAAAGAAATTGTCAGCTATCTGACCAAAAATTTGTTATGATAAATTCATAACTTAATATTTAATAAAGTATGCCCGAAAACATGGAAAAGTAAACTACAAATAAACAAGTTGCATCGTATTTAGAATTCCCCTGCTACATTTGTTTCTATTACAATACCTCAAACTTGTCCCATATTACACCCATTTGTATACAAGGATCGAAATTAGGATCTGACACTTCTGGTTTCTTTTTAATATGAAATTGACTGCACGGTCCAGTGAAGATATTTTGGTTTAAGGGCAGTTAACCGTAGGGTTCCTCGCCGAAGTTCTGGCTGTAACGCCTTCTTGCGCACACCCTACAGCTAAAGCAGCTGTTGAGTCGTCGGCAACGCGCTGCACTTAAATCGACGATATTCTACCAAGTTTAAGGACTAATTATGGAGGACATTCAGGCAAATTAAGTTCACATACCTATTTTGTAATCACTTTCTGGTTTAATTATCGACACTCAATACCAAAATTACACCCCCTAAAAAAAAATAATAATCAGGATTCAGTTTGTAAACCGCTAATTTCAGGAGATCTACTTGGCACTACACCTTTTGACACAGATGGGATTGACCACTCATGATATGTTTGTGCATGTTTTGATACCTTAATTAAGTTCCCCGTAAAATACACTTTATAATGGTAATTTGATACATAAATTGAACAATTATATTTTAGTTTTTTTCCTAATTTCAGGAGATCTACTTGGCACTACACCTTTTGACACAAATGGGATTGACCACTCATGATATGTTTGTGCATGTTTTGATACCTTTACCCTAATAAGGCCGGGGGGGGGGCATTATGGCCCCCCCCCCCCCCCCCTCCACGATTTTTGTGATTGTTCGAGAACGCCTATGGATGGCGCCTCGCCGCTCGCTGACTTTTTTCTTTAGAGTCTTGCGCATCTTTAACAAAATAAAAATAAAAAATCGGACCTATAGTTACAAGGTCACGTGACCTTTTGTCTTTGCATGTCAGCCCGAAAATCGCTCATTTTTGTGATTTGTGTACAAAACATATAGAAATGTCATTTTTCCTAAAAATAGATCAAACACTTAAGGAATAAGCTGGCTCTTCCAATTTTTTTTGTCGTATTATTGTTCCAAATGGTCTAATGAATATATGTAGTGAAAAAGAATGCTTAAATATGAATAATATATGATTTATGGGTAAAAATGTGATTTTATGACGTTATTTGCATAAATTACCATAAATATGCAAATGAGTGATTTTTTTCAAAAAATTGAAATTATCATATTGTTCTATACACTTCACTTGACATGCGTGCAAATTTGTGCGGAGATCGGCCGTTTCACGGCCGAGATCTTAGGGGGGGGGGGGGCATAATGCCCCCCCCCCCCCCCCGGCCGTAGTAAGACTTCAAATAGCCCGGCCTTATTAGGGTTAATTAAGTTCCCCGTAAAATACACTTTATAATGGTAATTTGATACATAAATTGAACAATTATATTTTAGTTTTTTTCTTAACTTTTATTCAGATCTACATTGAAGATACCACCGAATTATTTTTGTATCTAAAATTTAAAATAGCACTTGGCCTTAGTGTGGAAAAACACGTAAGCAGCAATTCCCCCCCCCCCCCGAGAAAATAGTTCTTCGAATTGTTTACGCATAATTGATTCCTTGTGTAGTGCAGTGGGGTACTCGTTTTCATAACTATTCGAGTCATGACATATTTCAATTACTTCGCTTTTGGCTTACAGAATAACTGGTACACAATAACAATCTTTCTTTCTCTCCTTCAGCCATCCGTTAAGTAATTCTCTCACTCTCTCGCTCTCTCTCTCTCTCTCTCTCACTTTCTCACTTAATATTTTCATATCCCATTTTAGTGAATCTCTTTCTCCCGTTATCTGTCACTCACAATTGAAGAGCATAGCATTTCTGTTCATAAGATCAAACGCTTTGCAGAAACCCACAAAACACACGTATAAATATTTTAAAACATGCTATCTACCAGTGTTTTCAGAGTGAATATATGGTCATTATTCTTGCAACCTTTTCTAAACCTATCTGATTCGTGGTCAATATGTTGTTTTCTTTAATGAATGTTATCATAGATCATTCTTGATAATAGTTTTGTAAGGGAGCTTGTAAGGGATAACCCTTTCTAAATAGAGGCGTCTTTGCTGTCTCATCCTGCTAATATTTATTTCATGAGATTATCCCTCCAAATTCATGGGTATATATCCGTCTTTAAGATCGCTGGAAATATATCTATATATATAAGGTGGAAATTTCCTGAGGTAATAATCATCTCATTTAACAAACTATGATTACAGGCCGATTTCATTGTTTTGAGAGTATTCATTTAATTTACAATTTCTTTTACTGTTATAGTAGGATTTAGTTTTAGCGTATCAAAGGTTGTTTTTTAAGAATTGTTTTTCAGTATAAAAGTTTAGTTTGTAATCTATGTTCATCAGCTTTTTGAAGTGATCGTCCTGTTATGTCGCTGTTATATTTACTGACGTATAATCTGTGTGTTTTTCTTTCATTCTGACCACAAGTCTCCAAAAAGAAGAAGGGACTCCGTTATCTAGCAAGCGTAATTTATCAAACATGAGGTTCTTGTAAGCTCTGTGATTTTGACGTGTTATTCTCCTAAGGATTTTTGTTGTTCACAAAAACCTTTAACCGAAATACGTAAATCCACGGTGTTTTTCCTCAGATCTCTACATAGTTTCTTTATCAGTCGTAGTTTGGATCTATACATATCAAATAATACTATTTTTTGTCATTATTCTTGACCTTAACTCTCGTATTTTGGGTAACGGAAGGCAGCAGCGAATTGTAAGGTATGAGTAAAAGTGTCGACTGTTTTGGTTTGTAATTTAAAAAATATATATTTCCAATATTAAACAAAGATAATCTGATCAGTTCAAAATTGTGTTTGTTTGATTTTGTTACGAGTGTATCTTCATTCGTAAAGGTCCATTTGCAATGGTTGTACGTCATGTAATTCCAATTCGTCATGGGCGAATACAAATGATTGAAGGGTTAATGTTATTTGGCAAAGATCGGATAATGGAGGACCGTATCTCCAACTTCGAAGGCTATAACCTGAGTAATATGGGCATTAAAGGCAGATGAGAGGAAATGGTGATACATATGGAAACGTTGTATCATCCGCTCAATTTGACTTGTGTGCATTTCAATTCAATTCAATTCAATAATAGTAGAGTCAAAGTGTGTAGACCCCGCTGATATTTTTCGGGGACAAAGGTTTTTAAGTGTTTTTGAGTTGTTTGGAGGTCAATGATTAAAATTAGCTTGGGTAGTCCCCTCCTAACCCCCGGCAACTCTTGTAGGGGTCAAAATAAGGTCAAAATGGGGTCAATAGGGGGTCAATTTTTTTAAATGCCCTGATTATGTTAAAAGACATGTCAAATTGTTTGTCTCGTCATACTGAACAAAAAAGTGTACATGATCATATACCCCTGATCTCCCGTTAAGAAGTCATGGCCGGAAAAGTCAAAAGGTCAACGAACTTTCATTTGAGGGCAAAATACACTAAAAGTGTTAGGATCGATCAATTTTCATGTTTTTTGTGTCTATTTATATGTATTTTGATTTAGAAATTTGAATGAGACAATTTCTACTTAAGAAGACCGTATTCAAAAGATATAAGGGGTCAAAATAAGGTCATTTGGGGTCAAATGAGCTCCTTTGGGATCAAAATACATAACAGACTTAGGAGTTATTTGTGTCAAATTATGTGTAAATTGATGAATAATAGTGAATGAATTTTTTTTTTTTTTTTAATTTAGAAAACCATATTCAATTGATGTAAGGAGTCATTGTAAGGCCAAAATGGGGTCATTTGGGGTCAAAAATGTTTAATTGACCTAAATTGTGCTGTAATGCACTCTCACACTGAATGAGAAAGAGCAGTTTCATTCTAGGGTTAAAATACGACAGGAGTGACAACAAAGCCATGTTCATTTTGTTTAAGTGTCACAATGCAGTTTACATGTAATTTAACTGGTGGCCACAATGTCAAATTAGCTTGATTGTTTTTATCTGCCCATCAGTTACATACACAACCCTGCGCTCTCTTACTAGGTATGGTAAATGTCTTAATTTGTTGCAACATACCTTTAAGGACGGATAGATGTGACAAATCAGAGGTTCTACACATAGTCGGAATCTTCAGAGACAGAGTCTTGATCATTATCGATATCCGAATCGGAGTCAGACTGTGGAGATTGGTCATCTGCTGGTATTAGGTTGGTCAAACGTGTAGGCAATGCAGGCTTGGTGTATCGAAGTGGGATGCAGTTGCCATCTTTCATGTGCCATCCATGGTGGAGAGGTGATGGAGGAGCATCTGGACTCCTGAAGTTCAGGAAGATGTATGCCTGATAGTTGGCTCGTCTGACCTTCATCTGATGCGAGTCGCAATCAGGTGGCATTCTCTGTGTTGCTTTTTTCTTCATACTCTCCCACTTCTTTGCTCTTGCCTCTGCTAAACTTGTACTAGTTTTGTCTTTGTAGATGAACTTAATTGTGAATTGCTCCATGTCGATTTGGGTGTCTTCTGATACAGGCAGCTGTTTCCCAAGTCCTTGGAGCAAACTCCTTCCTTCCTCTGACTTCATTGCCGATTCAAAGATGGATGGTTTGCCATGGCCATAGAAGCCAGAGACAGCGTCTGCACCAGTATGAACATGAAAGGGGACAATGACATCTGCCACTTCAGGACTGCAAAGCTTCTTACAGTCATAGACGAAGCCCTTCCTCTTGATGCCTAATGGTCCTTCAATCTGATGGGCTGCGTATGCTGCTAGAACCATAACATCTGTGTCTTCTGCATCGATAACAACAGTGTCTTCCACACCTGAATGTCTTAGTTGGTAATACACATAGAGAAGGATGGTGTCCGCTTCTGTGTGTTGGCATGTGAATTGCTCTAAATCTGTGCCCTTCTGCAGATCTGAGCAACGATCTCTCACTGAGTATATATAAGTCGTCTCTGGGTGTTCTAATGACATGATCTTGAACTCTGCATTCAGAAACTGTTGGAGCCGAACTTTGTTGCCTGGATTTTTGAACATATCATTGAACAGCCTGGATGTTGGCAGTGGATCATCTCTTCTCATAAATACATTTCGGCTACCTCCTACATAAGTAACGCCTGTACGCCTCTGATGTTCACTATCCTTGATACTCTCATCTAGGTCATAGGGATCATTCACAAAGAAAATTGTGGTCGCCTTTCTGTGACGACCTGCAACTATGTTGTAAATCTTGTTTGCATAATCGCCCCACGTGTAATCTGTACCATCCTGCTTCTCTCTATCCTCTGCTGATGGAGTACTAAGTCTCCAAATGAATCCCATGTCGACGAGTGCAATGTAGTTGTTAAGCGAGTTTATCTCCTCAAGATTGAGCTTGTCAACCAACTTTGATTTCATCACCTTTCTCAGTGTTCCGTGCACGTTAAAGATAGGTAGACATTCATCTGTAACACGATATTGCATTAGATCGCTCAGTCGAAATGTGTCCTCACATTTCTGAGCAAGAGAGATTACCTCTGTCATGGCCTTCAAGTTCAAGTTCAAGTTCAAGTTCAATTTATTTCTCCACAAATGCAAAACATAGGGAGCTACATAGAATAAAATACATACATACAATACAATAATAGAACATGTACATTATATATAAAACGACTCCAGTTGGAGCAATGTATGTTTTAAAAAGAAAAAAATCAGCAAATGTGGAAGGGGTAGTCAGTCTTTGTCAGTCTTTGTAACCCAAGATGTTCCTTTAACAATTGGTGGCTTGGTGAAACTGCAGCGTGAATTCCTGTGCATCGTGTCATCAAAGTTCTTCTCATCGGAAAACATCCTCTCTTTGAAAAATGATTGAACAAGCACTTCACCATCTTTGTGCGCATTCTCAAAGTCAACGACCAGCTGATCGGATGCCATCATACCAGACTGCAGAGACCTCAATGTTGGCTTGGTCTCATCAAACGGGTCACAGTCAAACTCACCCAGGCATTTGTCCAGATCTTGAACCCCTTTCTCATCTCTCTGCAGTCTCTTCTTGCAATTTTCTCTGTGATCCTTGGAAGAGTCTTTGAGGTTTGCCAGTACATGCAAGGAGTTTCTCACTTTGTTGCAAGCATTTGTGGTTTTTGTGTGTGCAAGTAACATCTTTTCGTTCTTCAAGATATGTTTCCATCCTGCTTTCATCTTTGAACCCTTGTTCATGGTCATCTCTATCCATAGATCTAGGGGTAAACAGGAATATGGTTTCCCGGTCATTGATTGGGAGAACAACCCCTCTTTCAAGTAGGTTTCCTTCTCTTCTGGTAGACTTGAGATCTCGAGCCAAAACTCAACCAGCCACTTGCTGTATTTGTCATTATCGTAGATGCGCAACCATGGAAACATCATCCTGAGAGAAGCTTTGAACGAATCCCAGTCTTGTGTCCGCAGAGCATGTATGTTCATGAGCAGTATTTCCACCATGTCGATGAAGCTTAGCCAGAACCTAGCCATTGGAGAATCAGATGCTTCAACGCTTTCAAATGCCTTTGTCACAAAAGATGTCAATTCTTCATTTTCCAGGAGATCTGCAGCTGCTGCTTGCAACTGCGCTTGTGAACATGTAGATGGATTTTTGAGAATCTCAAGGCTGACTTTAAGTTCAGGTGACAGATCTACCCCACTGGAAAGTTCATGTCGAATGACTCTGCGCATGAGTACCTCATACATGAGAGTGAGACATCTTATGCTCCTGTTGTAGTGCTTCCCACGAAGTGCCTGGTCAACCGAACCTTCTGCGATGATGTCTGCTGCGACAAGAATGTCAGATAATCCCGAGCCTTGAAAGCGCTTGTTGATTGCTGATATGAATGACAATTGAGTGTGGAATGGACCAAGGACAGGGAGGATAAGCTCAAATTTGGCTTGATTCTCATTCTTTAGTTGTACCATCAATGCATACACAGGTTGGTCACCAACAAGCTGAATGAATGGCATTGACTTGGCTACAGCTGCAGAAACCATCCTACACATGACCTCATGAACTACTGATTTCTGAGGTGGCTTTGGAAATGTCAGGAAATAGTGAGCAGAACTCTTTGTAACATTTCCCTGGATTTTCGCCTGGAAGCCAGTGAAACCTCCAACCTTTTGATCAGGAACTTGGATTTTATGTCCTGCATTATTAGTCCGAGCCAATGAATGCACTGCACTCCTCTTTCTTTGCCCACAACTCGTCGGAAGAGATGTATCAACTTCAGTACGCACTTCTGGCTGACCACGTTTTACTGTTTTGTATGGATGTACTTTGAGCTGTTCAGAAGGTGCTAGGTAAAAATGTCAGAGGAAAAAATGTCAGAGGTAAAAATGTCAGAGGAAAAAATGTCAGAGGTAAAAATGTCAGAGGAAAAAATGTCAGAGGAAAAAATGTCAGAGGTAAAAATGTCAGAGGTAAAAATGTCAGAGGTAAAAATGTCAGAGGTAAAAATGTCAGAGGTAAAAATGTCAGAGGTAAACATGTCAGAGGTAAAAATGTCAGAGGTAAAAATGTCAGAGGTAAAAATGTCAGAGGTAAAAATGTCAGAGGAAAAAATGTCAGAGATACCAAAAGAATGTCAGGTACCAAAAAAAATGTGGGGGAAAATATTGGTGCCATCATAATATCTCAGCACTTTATCACACAAAATATAAAGATGTAACCTACTAGGCTAGTCTATTATATTTGATAAATGACTGTGTATTGTATTTCGTACATGTCCTGAGGATAATACAATGTGGAAAATAAATTTAAAATTATATTTTGTGATCCATGCAAAGCGCGCGCTTCTCTGGAATGTGATGGTGCGGTTAGCATTAGATGTAACATGGGCGGCTTTCTGCTTTGTATCAAGGTATCAAAGTATCAAGCCCACAAGAAAGTAAAATTGTTGGAAATATGCATTTGTAGGAAATTACATTTTATAGTAGTCATTGCCACGTTATAAAATGTCCATCAATCTTCAGAAGGGACGGTGAAGTGGGGCGGAGGGGGGGGGGGGGGGGCGGAGGACTTACAGCGTGATATCTTTTCCTCTTTTTTTTGTGATGACTTTTCTTTTTATTCAATGATTACACCATCGAGCCACAACTCGGCCTATAATTATTCATGGCCAAACTACTCGATTTTAGACATTCTTTTTGCTCAGTGTACCAGTATCACTTGCTTAGACAAAGGCATATGAGGTGGAGGTAGCCGCCCCCAAAAGAAGGATACACCCCCACCCCCGTCTCTCCTCGGCAATAATCGGGCGAAAAGTCCCAATTTCGGGCAGAAAGGTAAATAAAAGTTACAGAAAGAAGAAAATAAAGCAGCGCTGAAATTAATGACTGTAGAGCATCCTTCGTTATATCTTTTCGATAAGCCCAATATACAAACATTACCAATATTCAACCTGTAACATGCTTTTTTATATATTTTACCTCTAACATTTTTACCTCTGACATTTTTACCTCTGACATTTTTCCTCTAACATTTTTACCTCTGACATTTTTACCTCTATATATATTATGATGGCACCAATATTTTCCCCCACATTTTTTTTTGTACCTGACATTCTTTTGGTACCTCTGACATTTTTACCTCTGACATTTTTACCTCTGACATTTTTACCTCTGACATTTTTACCTCTGACATTTTTACCTCTGACATTTTTTCCTCTGACATTTTTACCTCTGACATTTTTACCTCTGACATTTTTACCTCTGACATTTTTACCTCTGACATTTTTACCTCTGACATTTTTACCTCTGACATTTTTACCTCTGACATTTTTACCTCTGACATTTTTTCCTCTGACATTATTACACCGAGCCGTTCAGAAGTTACTTGTTTTAGGTCATCGGACTTGACCAACTGAAGAGGGGAGCATTCGTCTCCTGTGGCTGTGAAGTGATCAGGCTGGACAAACATAACATTAGTTCGATGAGATGTATCTGCCCCAGTAAGTGTGTCATCCTTAAAGTCATCATTGTCCAAGATGCCAGTACCTGGAAAACCTTCTGCTATTGCATCTGGGCAGGTTGAGTCTTCCTTTACTGCATGCATGGCCCATGAATCGTATAGACGTAGAGTATCACTGTAGCTAATTCCCAAACCGAATTTCTTGAGAATGTCAGAGATTTCACGACTTCGGGTTAAGCCATGCAACGTGACTGACAAGCATGTTTGAAATGTTGTGCGGTTAACAGTAATTAGTGAGAACAGAAGGGATGACAGTGCAACAATGTCCGGGTCATCACATGCTTCAGTAAAGTTTCGAACACCTGGGTCCTTAAGCCAAGTCAGAAACTTGCGCAGGAGTACATGAGGCTCTTCTATATCCTCTAGATCAACAACAAATGCCCCCAAATGACCTCATATGACCTTATTTTGACCCATTATATCTACTGAATACGGTTTTCTCAAGTAGAAATTGTCTCATTCAAATTTCTAAATCAAAATACATATAAATAGACACAAAAAACATGAAAATTGATCGATCCTAACACTTTTAGTGTATTTTGCCCTCAAATGAAAGTTCGTTGACCTTTTGACTTTTCCGGCCATAACTTCTTAACGGGAGGTCAGGGGTATATGATCATGTACACTTTTTTGTTCAGTATGACGAGACAAACAATTTGACATGTCTTTTAACATAATCAGGGCATTTAAAAAAATTGACCCCCTATTGACCCCATTTTGACCTTATTTTGACCCCTACGAGAGTTGCCAGGAGTTAGGAGGGGACTACCCAAGCTAATTTTAATCATTGACCTCCAAACAACTCAAAAACACTTAAAAACCTTTGTCCCCGAAAAATATCAGCGGGGTCTACACACTTTGACTCTACTATAATGGTTTTATTTTTAAAAAATGCCTCGCAGCTAAAATGCTGAATTGTGCATGTTTAAAAATTCATGAGCTCCATTACATAACAGGACATATCATTTGTTACAATCATTCATTCAAGTTTCAACTTTCAAGTTTTATTTATTTCACTTTATCAAATATAACATAATTGAACATAATGAACAATGGTAATTATTATAACTAAGCATACAATATAGAAAACATAATGTACATGATAATAGTTATAACATAGAATATTATCATATAAATCAATCAATAAAGTGGGGATCTACTAAAAGCAAAGCAAACAGTATTGGTAACATTTAACATTATTCATGTGTAGCTATTTAAAATCAATCAGTTTATATTATTTACATTTTTAAAATCTATTTAAGTTCACAATAGTAATAGTAATTATTGATCGAAAGTATAAAAAAAATACATAACATACAAATAAGTTAAAAAGCTTATACTGAAATTATTGCACCTGTGTCCTTAAAGGTATTACAAAGTTTTGGTAAATTTTGAAAATTGGCTGGAAAGTGATTCTTTACAATTTTGATATATCTGGATGCCCCTATGGATGTTTTATAAGCACAACAAAATTTAGCCCCCAAAACACTTCTGCTTTTGAGAAAAATTGAACATACAAATTTACCAGTGCTCCCGGTAAATTTTGATAAATTTCAAATAGCGCCTACGACCATACGATGGTAGCTGCGACCATGAAAATCTCAGAATATGTAGTTGTAATATATATATTCCAAACGGTAATAGCAAATTGGTCGATTTTATTGAAAGAACATTGTTTTTATAGCTAAATTAATATATTGACCTTGAGAGGATGCTATACAACATAAAGAGTTTATTATTTACAATGTCATCACTTTAGACTCGATTTCAACCGCGACAACATCACTGAATATTGTAGGATCGCATATGCTTCCAATAATGTTCATTTGAACCGAATTCATGACCCCATACCAAAACTTTGTATTTCCTTTAACAATTCATATTCATTGAAAATTAAAAGTCAGCAAAATGTTGCTCTATGTTGCCAGTTCATCAACGGTAAGTACGTAATTATAAATTGGTGTCTGTGTAAAAAGATAAACATATTCCACAGTTGGTTGTAAAACATGTAGTTTCCTAAGTTAAAACTAAATCATAGTTGGGTACGTATTAAAACATTAGATAATGATACAAATATTTATAAAATATCGTTAATATATACATTATGTAAAAATGCATTTCAATTATTCATTATTTAGAAGGTCTATAAGGTAAGGTGTTGGACTCTTTCTAAATCTGTTAGTTTTGCACTTGTACTGGGTGTACTTTGTTGTTATCCTAAAGGGGTAGCGACTTTCCTGTTTTTTAACTAGCCAATTCGATGAAAAGGGACTTTCTTCCAGATTATGAGCAAACGTAAGACATAATTTTGTTTATCTTTCCTCAAGAGTCACTAAGTTACATGTGCATATAACAAATAAGCATTTTTGCATGAAAAAGTGAAGTTTTCAAAAAAGTGCGTTTCTTTCCAGCATTGGGGTGCCCTGGGGTCACTTAGGTAACCTTACAAAAAGTATAATATAAACAAACTCCTATAGGAACCCGGTGTTACTTTGCTCTGGTTCATAATGTTATGAACCAGAGCAAAATAACACTGAGTTCATATAGGAAAACTATTTAAACAGTTGATCATATCTCAGCCAATACTTAACATATTCAATTGGTTTTCGACATTTGGACATTATATGTGATGTTCTTTCAGAAAATGAAGAAAAAAATTGAGAAATTCTGAAAATAGATTTGTATGATGTTCACATCTTCGGTACTCTATACTGCTGTGTGCTATATGCTTATCAACTACGGGACCTACGGCCTTAATTCATAACTGACAGTAATGGGGATTAATGCCTCACAAAAGGACACTAATAAAGCACATCGACACGGTTTTGATCATGGGGCCTCACAGTTACGAGGACATTGCTTTGCCACTGAATCATGACTGTACGTTACATTAAATATCTGAACATCATCACAACTCTGTAATATATATATATTTTAAAGTTGAGTTTCTGTATTCATGATCATACCTCACGTTTGCTTGCAGTTCGTCCATTTGGTTCGTAATTGATCTTACGTTGCTACGGATGATTGTTGGTAGCGCAGTGCGACGACCCCTTCTCCGAACCCGCTGCCTGATCCCCCGCGCTTTCCTCTTCGGCGGGCATTCAACTCAGGAGGGGGATCCTCTCTTGTTGGCACCAACTCGGAAAGGTCCGCGGGTCGGATAAAAAACGAAGGTCTATCGGCGAGGTAGAGCAAGAATTCTAGATCGTATAGTAATATGAGTTGCAGGTAGTCCATTTTGGCAGTGGATTTCGCAGACGAGAGATAAACAAAACACAGTCAAACACACCAGGTGATGGTCACATTTCTAAAATATATCCTGGTTTGGTACACAGTCCAATTTCATATCACAAAAACACAAATTCAAGACAAAAAAAGGAGAAGAAGTCATGTTAATATTGGTCGCTACGGTGCAGCGCCCTCTCATATGAGAGTACCCTAAGGCTCGATCCTTGGCCCCACAGTCCAGGCCTATATCAATGATTCCCAGCGACCTTCAGATAATCTGTCGTTCATCCTGCTTGCAGATGACTCAAATATTTTCCTAAGTAATAAAGACGCTACTGAGTTGATACTTACGTTAAATGATGAATTGAAAAAAGTGACACACTCGATTAAAATAATTAAGCTCTCATTGAATTTCCAAAAAAACTAATTCCATGTAGTAGTGTAATACTTTACCCTCCCTTCCTGGTGACATAATCTTGGATAATGAAACAATATTGGAAGTGTCTTCTACACGATTCCTTGGCCTGTTTATGGACAATAAACTTTCTTGGACGATTCATATTGAAAATTTGAGGAAACCGCTTTCTAGAAATATTGGAATAATCAATCAAATGAAAAAAATATTTTCAATCGATCGTTCTGAAAATGCTTTCCCCTACACTTATACTCCATTATTTAAATCATGAAAATATTGCTTTGGGAAATTTCTAAAAAAAAAAAAATTGAAGGAATTAAATTAATGCACAAAATAGCATTTCAAATCATAAAGAATGCTGGATTGTTTGCTCATACTGAAAAAAAAAAATTTATGAAAATAATATTCTGAAGGTTTTCGATTTATATTTACTTCATCTTGGTCAATTTTTGTTTCAACTGGATACAGAAGATTTAACACAAATATTAATTACTATGTTTTCTGAAATTGAACAGAATCACACATATCCTACAAGACAGTCATGTCAAACCACTATTACTTACCGCGTGTAAGAACAGTATCAGCAATCAATACCTGTATGTACAATGGACCCACATTTTGAAATTCACTTCAACCTACTCTGAAAAATACTTCTACATTGTATTCATTTATACTTCACTTTAAAAAAAGTCTTTTAAAAAAAGGTTGAGTTTTTAAATTTCAAATTTTAATAGACTGCCTACTACTCTTTTGTTGAAATGTACTCCCCCCTCCTTTTTTCTTTTCTTTCATATTTGTTGTCCCTTCTTCTTCCTTGTAAATTCTATTCTATTCCCTCTGCCCTAGCACTAAACTCGTTATTTCCCCTTTTTGTTTCATTCTTGAATACAAGTTTTTTTTAAAGGGGACATATAGCTTTAAAAAATCTGCTTTTTTGTATAGGTTCCTCCACCTTTTTTCAAATCATGATGTAAATAAGAATGATTATGTTTTACAATTCTTTTATAATGATGCAATGTATAATTATTATGTTCACTAAAGAATTATGTACATCATTTAAAAAATTGCAACATTATCATTCTATCGATTTTGGTGATGCACTGCTTTGTTCTGTTTATGTTCAATCATTTTGTTTTAAATATGTATATGTAATATGTGAAAGTGGAAAACGAATTTAAACCTTTGAACTTTAAACACTTGTTTGATCGTCTAGCAACTCCTTGTTTTGATTTAATCACCTGGTTGACCCATTTGATGTATTTATGTTATGCCCTTCACAGAACAATGGCGACTCTACCATGTTTACAAGAAGCCGAGCTTTTACATCTTTCCAGAGACATACCTCATCATAAATACTCAGAACTGTGCCTAGCTCTGGGGTTCTCCTATAATCAGAATCAATCAATTCTCCAAAAAAATAAGAATGATAACATTAAGGCTATGGAGGAAATCCTGAACATGTGGAATACTGAACAAGCAGACAAAAGAGAATCACGATCGATCCTGGTGAAGAAGCTTCATGATGTGAAACTATATGAATTTGAACAGAAATTGTCCAAAGGTAAGCAATAACCCAAATGCAACCGACTTAACAATATCTATATGGTATACGATGTTCATGATATTCACTGTAAATTTGACCATCTTGTAGTTTAAATGTTTTTTTCTTTATTTCTGAACACTAAATATTGTTCGTATCTAATATAATCTAAGTTTTAATGGTTGATTTTCTCGAGCCATGGATGCATAAATAACATCATATATGACCATGTATATCCTTTTTGTAGGTGAATATCCCCCAAAGCAGCAGGACCCACATGAACAAGAGGCGACTCCACTGCAAAGTATCACAGGTATGATTGCATTGATGCGTGGATTCTTCTCCGTGGAAAGAAGGGGAGGGAGGGGGTGGGGCGGCTTTACAAGAATATGCCATCCAGACGATATCTTAAGCATAACCCTAAGGTCATTTTGGAGAAACAAAACTTGTCCCAATGTAAACAGTCGCTTAAAATCAACCCAATAAACAATTTATTTATTGCATGATTTGTATGATATTCAAAGTAAATTTGACCAGTCTAGCAGTTGAAATGTATTTAGGTGGATAGTTTCATTCCTGAAATCTAAATATTGTTTATATCTAAATATAAATCATGATTTAACGGTTGATTTTCTCGAGCCATGGATTCATAAATAACATCATAAATGACTATGTATACATTTCCTATAGGTGAATATCTCGCAAGTCAGCAGGACCCACATGAACAAGAAGCGACTCCACTGCAAATTATCCCAGGTATCATTGCATTAAAACACTGATTCTTCTCCGTGGGTAGGGGAAGGGGGTGGGCTTATGCATGAATGAGCCATCCAGACGATATTATAAGGACATTCTCCAGGTTATTTAGAGGAAAAGGTGATATTATCGGTATTTGAATGTCTAATTCGAATGACAAACTTGAGTTTCACATATATCTTTTTTCTCCTTTAACGCAATTAATGATGTTGCAAAAAAAATTGAAAAAGAAGGAGAAAACATAAGAAAGATATTGTGAACAATTGAAAATAATTATCAAGAAAGAAAATACAAATTACTCCATAAAAAAATTGATAAAAAGATATAAACAACTTCAAAAAGAAAAAAAAGGCCAAGAGAAAAAAAAAATCAAACATTTTAAACCTTCTTAACTTTCCATATCGATTTGGTGAGAAACTCTTTCCGACTGTGTTATAGTCTAATCTAAAATAACGATAGCGTTAAATGGCAATCTAATATTTCTAGTGAGCACATTTAATAGTGTGAGAAGTGAACAATTAAAACAAAAGAATTGCGAAAGATTGATAATAATTGAAACAAATATTAAGAAAATAATGAAGCGTTCAGACATGTCATTACTATATATTTTATATATATTATATATGTGAATCTCAAGTTGGCAATTTGGTCAGTGGAGTGTAACATATCACCGGCCAACTTTTCAGTTTGTAGTGTAGTAAAATCATATTTAACTCTGTTTTTCCCATACGTGCCTTCTCCCGTTAGGCACTAGTTAAAAAATATAGGCCTACGGATAACATATTAAAAGGAAACTATCTTCCTGAGTGACACATTTATTTTTAATGCTAAATATATTACTCATTGCGGATGTAGTATCGAACATAATTCGTTTGTGTCGCATTTGTAAGGTCAACAAGGGATTTAAAATATCACGACGTTTCGTGCGCCACTGCAACACGTCGTCAGGGGATAAAATATAATGTAAGCAAGCGTGTTTTTGGGTGTTTCTGTGTGTGTATAGGAAGAGAAAATGCCATATGCCATCCAGACGATATCTTAAGCATAGCCCATAGCTCATTTTGAAGAAGAAAACAAATTGTCCACAGGTAAACAGTCGCTTAAATAGAAAGATGATTGGTACTACAAAATCGGAGAATCGAGTTGAAAGGAGCCATACTTAAAGATAAACTTGAGTTCTGGTAATGCGATTGCATTGTGAAAGAAAAGGTGTGGAATGGATCAGAAAAGTTGATCATATAGCATGTAAGTAATGGTGTGTAATGCAAGGTTCTGGAGTCATCAAAATCATCATAAATTTGGCAGAGTCTTGGTAAAGTAACAATCACTTACACAGAAAGATGTATATGGGACAACACACATGGTGTCGGGGCTAGTACTACCTTGATTTCCTTATCTTTCTATGCTCATTACTCAGCCAGTATATATTTTCTTCCAAAATTGTTTGGCACATGACATTTATTTGTAATCTTGAACATTCAGTGTAAGTTTCGTTAGATTCTGTGAGAATTCATTTTCTTTTTTTACCAGAACTCAAGTTTATCTTTAAGCTTTTCGTCTTGCACTCATCAGAGTAAAATGTAAGAATGAAACAGAAAGCCGTTTGGAAATAGAACAATATAAACGTCAAACTAAAAGGAACAACACAAATATAACGAGCTCTGATTGCTGTCTAAGGTGACGGTAAATTAGGCTTATTACCAGCCGGTTATACCGGGATAATCGCTAAAATAAGCGAGTTCGTAAATAGCTCTGGAACGCATGACCCCAAAATATCCACATATCTTAGACACGATGGATACTTCCCACCTGTGCATTGTAGAATATTCACTGCCACAGTGATGGAGTTGCTTCATGAATACCTTTTGTTTGCCTCTTGAGAAGAATATTTCAATCTGTGTATCAGATAAATGTACTGTTGGTGCATAAATGAATACTGATTACATAACTTTCATGAGCACGATCCGAGTATACGTCTAACTAGGGACATGATCATGTCCCTGGTCTAACCCTATCGTTTTACAAGTTGGGCACGAACGACCTTTATCTGCCCATGCGCAAATCCTAATTACGAACTCGCTTATACGGGCGTCCGAACAAACTCTTTTTTCTCTGCATAGAAGAAGGTCAGTCAACTGCAAGACGTGCAAGACGAAAAACTTAAGTCGCCTAAATGCAACTCAATAAACAATATCTGTATTGTATAATTTGTATGATATTCAAAGTAAATTTGACCGAGCTAGCAGTTAAAATAAATTGAGGTGTATTGGTTCATTTCTGAAATCTAAATATTTTTCATATCTGAAAATAAATTATGTTTTAATGGTTGATTTCCTCGAGCCATGGATGCATTAAGAACATCATAAATGACTATTTATACATTTGCTGTAGGTAAATATGTTCCAAGTCAGCAGGAGCCACATGGACAAGAAGCGACTCCACTGCAAAGTACCCCAGGTATGATAGGTATGATTGCATTGATACGTAGATGCCTCTTCGTGAAGAAAAAAAAAGGGGGGGGGGGCTAATACAAGAGTTTGCCATCCAGACGATATCTTAAGGATAGCCCATAGGTTTTTTTGAAGATACGAATTGTTCAAAGGTAAACAGTCGCTAAAATGCCACTCAATATAAAACAATATACTTATGCTATAATTTGTATGATATTCAAAGTAAATTTGAACAGTAGTTGTAATAAACGGAGGTGTGTTGGTTCATTTCTGAAATCTTAATATAACTTATGATTTAATGGTTGATTTGTGTCGGGCCATGGATGCATAAAGAACATCATACATTATTATGTAAACATTTCCTGTAGGTGAAAATCTCCCAAGGCATCAGGAGCCACATGGACAGGAAGCGACTCCACTGCAAAGTAGCTCAGGTAAGATTGCATTAATACGTGGATTCTTCTCAGTGAAAAAAGGAGGAAGGGAGAGGGAGGGGGCCTCTACAAGATATCTTAAGCATAGCCCATAAGTCATTTTGAAGAAGAACAAAATTGTCCCAAGGTAAACAGTCGCTAAAATGCGTCTCAATAAACAATATAGTTATCGTATAATTTGTATGATATTCAAAGTAAATTTGACCAGTCTAGCAGTAGAAATGTATTTAGGTGTATTGTTTCATTTCTGAATTCTAAATATTGTTTATATCTAAATATAAATTATGTTTTAAAGGTACTATGTCCCATTTGCAGGCCAAAAAAATGAAAAAGTTAAATTTCAACTGCATTTGAAAGATAATACTAATTTAGAACTTCCCTAACAAAGGTGGGGCTTGAAAATGTCTTCAAGTGGGAAAATAATGACTATTAGTTGTCAAATCGACTTTAGGGCTATAGAGCCCAAAAGTAATAGTCTTGATTTTCAGACAATTGTACCGAATGGTCATACGTTTTATGCTGCGCAAAGATTCAATCAGTTTAATCTTGCCATCACAAGAAGTTGGTTATTGATGTAGACAAATGCTCATGTACCCTTTACAACTCTTTTCATGTATGTTATTACCAAAGAAGAAAAAAAGCCAGTCATTCACTCAATAGTGTCTGACAGTGAAGTCTAGCAAGTAAACAGGTTTCCTTGCATAATTTGAATATGAGGACACTGCTAACGTTTAAATTTCACAGATAGGACATACATTACATATTCATAATTCCTGCAAAGTTCTACAGAATTTGAGGTTGGCTGCAAAAGGGACATAGTACCTTGGCTGATTTTCTCGAGCCATGGATGCATAAATAACATCATAAATGACTATGTATACATTTCCTGTAGGTGAATATCTCCCAAGTCAGCAGGAGCCACATGAACAAGAGACGACACCACTGCAAAGTATCCCAGGTATGATTGCATTAAAACAGTTCTTCTTCGTGAGTCCGTGGACAGGGGGAAGTGGCGGGCTTATACCAGAATATGCCACCCAGACGATATCTTAAGGATAATCCCTAGGTTACTTTTAAGAGAAAGGAGTATTAATGATATTTTAATGTCCAATTCGAATGACAAATCCGCCGAATTGAGATTCTCATATCAGGCTCTTAATTATGATATAAGATTGCGAAAGTTCAAATGACTTGTCTTTATCAGACTTCTGTCAAAGAGTTTTGTTTTTTCTCCTTTTATGCTATTATAAATGCCTCACATGTTTGTGATCGTCTTCACAAAATTTGGTAGCATTAACGGATCATGAATTCCAAATGATTTAAACACGTTGAAGATTTTTTTTTTAGCATGTTCGTATTCAAAAGAAGACAACTTTACAATAAATAAAATTGATAAGAATAAAAAAATATTGTTAATAAATAATATATACAAATTACCGACCACAAAAATAAAAATACCCCCCCCCCCTTGAAAATTACTCCCCCAAAAATAACCACAGAGGCCAATTGCGACTCCCCCCCCCCCCCCATCCCCATTGTTTGTCCAATTCCGTTGAAACATTCACCAGCCTTTTTCTTTTTTTTATTATGCTTTTGTCATAGTCATTTTGAGTTAGGGTAGGATTTTCCTTTGAAGGAATCCCCAGCCCTTCATGGGATAAAGAAAAAACCTCGAAACAATGAAACGTTATGTATTTAATAAGCATCAATCACTTAAAGGTAAAACAAAGTTTTGGGAAATTTTGAAAATTGGGTGAATGGTGAATCTTTACAATTTTGATATATTTGGATGGCCCTGTGAATGTATTATTAGCCCCTAAAACACTTCTGTTTTCCAGAAAAATTTAATATAAAAATTACCGGTGCTCCCGGTAAATTTTGATGAATTTCAAATAGCGCCTATTAGACCGCCGGGTGAACCCTCAAAAGTGCCTTAGTTTTTGTGTTTTGTGACCCATCCTCGGCATCTACTTGAAAATGACCTATAATATGTAGAAAAATGTACTGAAGATGATGGTGCAACTCGTCAGTAGAAAAAACTGCACACAAATTAATAATGCCCAAATTAATTTTTAATAAATATGACAAACGCCCTCTTGGGTCCAGTCTGAGACAGCTGTGTATTATGCTATAGGGAAATGACTTGTTAGATATCGAGGAAAGCTGCAGTGCAGTCAAACTATTCCCCTGTCCCTCTATCCTCATTCCTTCCCTTTCTCTCTCTTTCCTAATCCCCCTCTCTTTCTCTCCTTATCCTCTCTCATTCTTGCCCCCCCCCCACCCCTTTTCCTCATTCCCCTCTCTCCCCCTCTTTGTCTCTTTCTTCCTCTTTCCTCACTCCCCCTCTCTCTCTTCATCCCATTCCCTCCCTTTCTCTCGTTTCCTTAACCCCTCTCTCTTTCCCATTCCCTCCCCCCCCCCCTCACTCTTTCTCACCTCTCTATCTCTTTTTATGTAATTTTAAATAAAATAAATCACAATTTAAAACAAAGTTTGTAAGGCATGTTTAAACAATTATAATCTGGTTTCACATCAAATATATGACATATTACTATCTCATATTCTCAAAATACATAGTCAATAATATTGTAAGCCTGCTTGATTACATGGATACTGCTCTTCGGGTTGATGTAGAGAAATGATTCATCATCAGTTATACAACACATTGTCAATTCACATTAAAATATTTTCAATAACATACATTCTTTCAAGCGATTACATGTACCGGTACGTATGTTTCAGCAAAAATACACATAAAATATACATTGGAGATAAAAAAATTATATATTCATAGATAGATGACAGGGTCGCAGCCTTTGCTATTCTTCTTCAGTCTAATATATATATCTATATCATGTTCTTTAAAATTTCCAGCAGGTAATTTCATACATTTGTCCAAATGCCATTTAGTAAAAGTTATCTGCTTTATCGAATCTGGCGGAAATTGGCAAAATAGAGCATCGCAAGAAAGGTCTTTACATTAAATTTCCAAAAAAGGCTTTACATTTACAAGGAATATTTTCAATAACAAACATTCTTTCAAGCGATTGCTCAAAAAGCATTACTACATGTATGTATGTTTTAGCAAAAACACAGATAAAATATACATTGTAAATAACATTTTAAAATTCATGGATGACAGGGTCCCAGCCTCTGGTATTCTTCTTCAGTCTAATATACATATCTAAACCATGTTCTTTAAAATTTCCAGCAGGTAATTTCATACATTTGTCCAAATGCCATTTAGTAAAAGTTATCTGCTTTATCAAATCTGGCAGAAATTGGCAAAATAGAGCATCGCAAGAAAGGTCTTTACATTGAATTTCTAAAAAGGCTTTACATTTACAAGTAATATTTTCATAACAACATTCTTTCAAGCGATTGCAAAAAAAAGCATTACTACATGTATGTATGTTTTAGCAAAAACACACATAAAATATACATTGTATAAAATTTAAAATTTCATAGATGACAGGGTCGCAGCCTCTGTTAATCTTCTTCAGTCTAACATACATGTATATATCTAAATCATGTTCTTTAAAATTTCCAGCAGGTAATTTCATACATTTGTCCAAATTTCATTTGATAAAAGTTATCTGCTTTATCGAATCTGGCGGAAATTGGCAAAAAAAGGGAAGGTCTTTACATAGAATTTCCTAAAAAAGCTTTACATTTACAAGTAATGTGACATACAATGGGTTAAATATTGTTCCCTCTTTGCCTTGATCTGTGCTCACTTGATTGTTGTAATGTTGCAGAAGTACCAGTAGCAGCCCGCATGGTGTCCTGGTTGGACATACCTTTATTGAAAATAAATAAAAGCAAGGCTCATTTAATATCATTTATTAAAAAAGAATAGGTCTATAGTTCTACGAGACAGACATACTGAAGTATTCATCAATACAAAACCTACAGTAAGAGTTGAATCTAGCATATAACTATCATCAAAATACAAATTGAAAAAATATCTGTGCTGACTGGTTACTGTCTCCAACTGGAAGTGAACAGACTGGAAATCAGTGACACTAACAGTGGAAATTATTCAGAACTGCTTAATAGAAAACGTAAGGAGGCGTCACATATTTTTATGAAGTTTTTTTTGTTTTGTAGAGCATGGAGGGCATATGGTACTGCAATAAATTTTTCATCATGAATAAACAGATCACCAGGGCAAGGGCAAGGCTCATTCTCCAACACAAGTGGCGTATTAATTTAACTTTGTCAAATATTGACGGGGACTGGGGGCCTCACTATGCAGAATTTGTCAAACATGGAAATTTAGGGGGACAGTAGTCCCTACCCCCCCCCCCCCCCTTCCCCCCCAAAAAAAAACCTACCAGGAAGCTGTTCTCAGACGATACCGTAATCGATATGTGGACAATAAATACCCACATTAATTATGAAGACCTGATCTGTACTAATAGTATAGAATCAAGCCTGACCAGTATCCAATTTGACTTGATCAACCACTTATTATTACTCCCAAACAATTTGGTTTTCGAGCGGGACACTCTACTTCTTCTGCCATCACTGATTTTATTCATAAAGTTACAAATGCCTTTGATAATAAAGAAATAATGATTGGCCTGTTTTTTAGATCTTAGCAAGGCTTTTGATTCTCTTGATCACTCAATATTATTAAACAAATTGGAATGTTATGGTTTTAGAGGTATTGTACTGGAATGGTTCAAAAGTTATTTAAGTAATCGCAAACAATATGTTGTTCTAGAAAAATGTGAATCACAGACAATGGCGATAAGATGTGGAGTGCCCCAGGGCTCAATTCTTGGGCCATTATTATTTCTTTTATATGTAAATGATATTTGCAATGTTTCAAAAGTGCTAGAACTGATATTATTTGCAGATGACACTAGTGTGTTTATGTCCCATCAAGATATTGTATCTCTTCAAAATATTTTTAATACAGAATTTGCTAAACTGGTTGATTGGTTATATATAAATAAACTTGTAATCAATATTAAAAAAACACACTTCATGATTTTTACCAAAAAACACATTGATGTTACCCAAATAAAGGTTAAAGTTAAGGAATCAGTTATTGAACACGTTACGCATTTAACTTTTTTAGGAGTCACAATAGACGATAAATTAAATTGGAAGGAACACACTGGTGTCGTCTGCAATAGATTGGCTAAACATGTTGGTATATTTTATAAATTGAAATTTTTACCTAAAGAAATATTGATAATTTTGTATAATACATTAATATTACCCCACTTAAATTATTGTATTCTTGTATGGGCATGCTCTAGTATGCAAAATACAAATAGGCTTTTAGTTTTACAAAAGAAAATTATAAGAATTATATCGCACAGCCAATACCTTGCTCATACTTTACCTCTTTTTTACAACCTAAAGTTTTTAAAAGTAAACGATATTTATGTTTATCAATGTGCAATTTTTATGTATCTATGCTTTAAAAAACTTTTACCAAATACTATTTTACAATATTTTCAACTTAATAAGAATATTCATGGCCACCAGACCAGGATTTTAAATAATTTTCATATTCCAGGAGTAAGGACACTAGTTTCCCAAAATACAATTTTTTTCAGGGGTCCAAAAATTTGGAATGACATACCCATAGATATTCGACTGAGTCCATCACTAAATAGTTTTAAAAGAAAATTTAAACTGTACTTGTTAAGACAATACTCAATAGTGCAATAACCTATATTCTTAATGTTCATCAGACAGAAAAGTGTGTGTTTGTGTGTTTGGGAGAGAGTGTATGTGTGAATGCAATTTTTTTTTCCCCCTTTTTTTACTTACTTTTTATAACAAAATACAAAATTTAAATAATGTACTTAGTTTTTTATACAATTACTGGAGACAGACTTTTATATAAGGCCCAGCCTTCCTGTCTAGTCTCCAAATACTTTCATTAATGTACATGTTTAAAATGTTTTTCCCTTGTCCATCATGTCTTCTCCACTTGTGTTATCCTCACGTTATATATTGATACATGTATTATATTCTAACTTTTATATGTTTGTTTTCCTTGTATATTTTTAATGAAAGTATTGAATAAAGTGAACTTGAACTTGAACTTGAACTTATTAATTTGGCTAGCTAGGCCTCAATTTCGAGAGCATAGAATTTTTTTAGAAAATAGAAATCACCCGGTAGATATTCTAATCTAGACTCTTTTTTTTCTGATTCTAGTTGTAACGTTTAGGGCCGGGAAATAGACATATGACATAGACATAGACAAAAATCTCAGGTTCGACTCCCACCCAGGCGGATGACTGAAGCCTGCGTTGTGTGTTAACATGTCCCTTCCCTTGTTACTGTTAGACGCAGGTTATGTCAAGTGAAAAACACTCCGTCCCTCGGATAGTACGTTAAATGGAGGCCCCGTGTACAGGAGAGTCACCACCCTTGCACGTTAAGAACCCATTGCACTATTCATATAAGAGTAGGTGGAAACCCCGGTGTAATGGTCCACCTGCACACCCTAATCAGGCCGAGTAGATCTATGTTATTATCAATTAGATCTACGGCATCTGCAAGAATCTTAGTTCAGTATTGAATTTGAAACGAAGGAGGCAGATTATGAAGAAGAAAAAGAAGAAGAAGAAGAAGAAGAAGAAGAAGAAGATGAATAGGATCAGAGTTATTCTTAACATGCTGAAATAGTTAATACAATAATTTCTTCGGAATGACATAGATCTAGGCCTACCTCTTTTTTGTTGAACTTGTTGCAGTTCGAACACCTCCCTGGTACACTCCTCCGCCCGAAGCGCCGGGCGAGTACTGCTCTGTCTGCAGCTCGAACGAGTCGAAGTCGAAGTTGTCCGCATTCGCAGCAATTTTGTTTTCTAGTTCAAACCCAAAACTGACGTCCTTCCAAAGATCTGCACACTCCATGAATTTTCTGTAACTCTTCCCACTGAAAGATATCACCTTACTGTGAGTCGAAATTGTATGCATGCAGCAAAAACCTGTGTTTTCCTCTGAATCATTCAGTTGTTGACGACATGATTACTACACTGGAAGCTCGAAATAGCGCGCGCCAGTGGTACGTGCACAACACTGCCTGCGATTGGCTAAAAAGCTTGATGCGTTGTAATTGTTACTTGATACATGCACAGTGATTGGACAACCTCCGTGAAAAAAAAAAGATTTTAAGCACCCTTTTTCAATTTTTTGAGCTTATATGCATCGTTTTCGATTGACGAGTTGTGACTATGATATCAAAATGTATTCTTTAATAATTTCCACTATAAAAAAAAGTAGATGCCGAGCCGAGGTCACAAAACTGACGAATTTTGGGGCTCACCCGGCGGTCTATATGGCCGTACAATGGTAGCTGCGACCATGAAAATCTCAGAATATGTAGTTGTGATATATAATTTCCAAACGGGAATAGCTAATCGGTCGATATTAGTCAAGAAACATTGTTTCATAACTAAATTAATATCTTGACCTTGAGAGGGAGCTATTCAACATGAGGAATTTATTATTTATAATTTCATAAATTTAGGCCCGATTTCAACCGCGACAACGATCAATGAATATTGTGGGAACGCATATGCTTCCAATATGTTAATTTGAACCAAATTCATGGCCCCATACCAAAACTTTGTAATACCTTTAACGAACCATATTAGGTCTGAGTGGGAAGGGGTTGAGATTAATGGCGTACAATAAGACATATAGTGTTATATTTGCTTGTATCATTCCAGGCATCTACAGTAAGAAGATCTCGGAATCATTGAATGTTCAGCGATGTCGTGAAAAGTTGGAGAATAAGTACCTTAATCAATTGTGCAAAATTCCAATGAAACCGTGGGATAAAAGTGTTTATGCTGAGTTCAAAGATATGCATACGGTTGTCACAATGGTGACGAAGGACGCTCGTGGACAAGACACGAAAAAGAAGGAAATACTCCAGGGTTCTGTTGGTGAAATATTTTCGACGAAAGTAAATGGCAGACTGCCCTCTCGAATCCTCATATCGGCCCCAGCCGGACGAGGGAAAACCACGGCTGTTGCTAAGATGGCTTACGACTGGGTCCACAGAGAAAAGGGGTCAGCATTAGAACACCTGCCACTTCTGTTTGTTGTGAAATTCCGAAACACCAGTCAGCGTACAACGATCGGAGAAGCAATTAAATCCCAACTATTGAGTGATGTCGATGATCTTACACCAGAGGGTCTGGAGAGTTTCATTAGAGAGAATCAGGGAATTTGTCACATCATACTAGACGGACTAGATGAGTATGCCGGTATTTCTCCTTCAAACCGAAGCTTAGGGAGCAATATGGTCAGTGTCATCCGCTGGGAGGAATTTCCAGAGTGTCGGGTCCTTGTAACAACACGCCCTCACCTAGAAAACTTCTTCAATAAAGATGATCTTTCAACGGTATACACAAAGATGTGGATCGAAGGATTCTCACAAGAGAGCTCACGTGAGTACATCAACAAGTTCTTTGCTTCGACTTCGAGTCCTGATTGTGGGCGTGATCTAAAAGTTTACCTTGGTGACCAACCACTTATTGATGAACTTGCTAAAACACCTCTATTTTGTCTGATGATCTGTCATTTATGGAGCGACGGGAGTTTGAACACTGAAACTGCAACACAAACAGAATTATTAGACAGCGTGAATATTTTTTTGATGCACCATGCCAATGCCCGATCAAAATCCAAAGGCAAACAAATAACGGACGAAAATCTAGGCGAAATCATTCGTAAGCTGGGTAAGGTTGCTTTAGCTGGTCTACTCGATGATTCTAAAAAGCTTGTCTTCACGCCCCATGATTTCCGAAGAGTTCCTTCTATCCTTGATAGGGCATGTGAGCTTGGGATATTATCCAAGATTACTGTTACAACCCCAAGGCTCCCACGATCTCACAAGACCACTTCCATTACCATTGAGTTTTATCACAAACTCGTTCAAGAACACTCGGCTGGTAAATACCTTGCTGCTAAAGCTAAATCGAGAAAGCTTCAATGGCCCTGGCAGACTTCCTTTTTAGACAGGGCGTTGCTCAAGATCAACGCAAACATCGGCGACTATGAAAATCTCATCCGATTCGCAGCAGGCACGGATAGTAGACTTTGCATACGCATAATGGAGGCGCTCCTTTCCAACAACTTTTTGGATGAGAGCGAGCGATATCGAATTCTCCTTGACTGCTCATCAGAGACCACGGGTGCTGAAGAAAATGTTTCTTTATTGGTTCAAAGATGCGTGAATGCACAGAGTATTGTTCTAAAGTCACCGACTGTCTACACCGTCGCTGGGATGCAAAATCTTCCGGAGCAACTAAAACTTGAGGTATGCTTTCCTTTGACAAAAATGTAAACAATAATCATTTCAGAAATCTTGTTCTAAATTTTTTTTATTCGCCATAAATGTAAGTCAAAGGAGCACTTTTTTAAATGATTTTATTTAATTTATGATTTAAAGCAAAGATGATAATAAATCTTTAGATAAATTACTCATTAATGTAAAGAAATAGGAGAAATAATATTTTCAGATAAGATGAGACCACAGCTGGATTGCTGAAATGGGCACCACACAAAAACAAGACATAAATATATATTTTCATCAAGGAATTAATGCTATTTTAATCGTAAAATCTTTCTTTTTCTTCCTTTTCTCATCTCCCCTTCTCTCTCTCTCTCTCTCTCTCTCCCTCTGTCTATCTCTCTCCTCTCTCTCTCTACCTCTCTATATTTATATCGTAATACCAGGTTCGGACACTAACGTTCGAGGGATCTACTCTAAGTATCGACGTGACGAGTGGACTATGGTTCTGCCTCAGATCCTTCACCTCGCTGATCCAGCTCACCATCTCAGACTCTTCTCTCAGTTTCCCTCCATCTCCTCCTAAACTTCCATCCGTCACAAAGCTATCGGCCGAGAAACTGACGTCACAAAGCTATGAAGGTGTGCTCTCATCAACACCTGGAGTGAGAGATATCGATGTCTCTATCGATGTTGCAGAGACGAGCAACACTTTTCAGATCACCAACGCCTTCAGCCATATAAGTCAGACTAGGGCTAGAGATGAACAGTCCTATGTTCATATTAGACTTCACGCTTGGCCAGCACCCACCACAGACTGGAAGATTGAATCAGGAGAGACAATTGGAGAGCTTAGTCTTCTAATTGAAGACCAAACCAAAGACCAACAGCGGCTGCATGTGTCCGGAGGGAAGGACATAGACGAAGAAGCCTTGGTTGACCTGTTTGTGAAGACTAAAGAACTAACGTACTTGAATCCGGGGTAAGTAGATCTTGATCAAGATCTTAATCCATATACAGATCGCTTCATAAGACGACATGAACACAAAAAACAATATATTAAAATGTTATTATATGGATGTCCTTATTATTTATTGATATCATTATCATGATTATATTTGTTATTATCATTACCATTATTATGATGATTATTTTCATTATTAATATTGTTACTATTGCTGTTTTCATTTACCACTGTAAAGAGGGTATGTACAATTCACTTACTTTCTGTATTAGTGTAATATCATTTCCCAAGATTTGCTTGAATCTCATGCTTTCCCTTATTCCTTTTCAAATATTCTATGTAGGAGTGGAGGGTGTTTTCTATTAAACAAAAAGAACGCCGTCCAGGTGAGTAAACTTTTGTTATACGGGTGCATATATTTTCCTATGAAATATTCAACAAAGGGTATCCTCTGAATTGAAATATCAAAGGAAATTGCAACACAGTTGCATTTTTTTAATGACAGAATTCAATCGATTCTCGGAATATGAATTTAAGCGGTGCATTTAAACCTTGTATTTTCAGCTTCATAGACGTGGAATTATCTCTATAAGTTTATATTAGTCTCAATACTCAAATCGATGAATATCCAAGTGACACGCGTGGCTGCTTGCATTGTATTGCAGAATACTAGGCTTGAGATAAAACACTGCCATCTATGTACTGAGGTTACCGAAAAGTTGTGGACCAGCCTCGGGTCACTCACCTCACTGAAGCAGCTCACCATCTCAGACTCCTCTCTCAATTTCTCTCCATCTCCTCCTGAGCTTCCATCCGTCACAAAGCTATCGGCCAAGAAAGTGACGTCACAAAGCTATATAGGTGTGCTCTCATCAGTACCTGGAGTGAGAGATATCGATGTCTCTATCGAAGATGCAAATACAAGCAATACTTTTCAGATCACCACCACCTCCAGACCTACACGTCAGACTAGGGCTAGTGATGAACAGTTCTTTGTTCATATTAGACTGCACGCTTCGCCAGCACTCACCACAGACAGGAAGATTGAATCAGGAGAGAAAACTGGAGGGCTCATTAGTCTTCTAATTGAAGACCAAACCAAAGACCAACAGCGGCTGCATGTGTCCGGAGGGAAGTACATAGACGAAGAAGCCTTGGTTGACCTGTTTGTCAAGACTAAAGACCTAACGTACTTGAATTCGGGGTAAGTAGATCTTGATCAAGATCTTAAGTTATGTACAGATCGCTTCATAAGACGACATGAACACAAAACAATGTATTATAATGTTATTATATGGATGTCCTTATTATATATTGATATCATTATCATGATAATATTTGTTGTTATCATTACCATTATTATGATGATTGTTTTCATTATTAATATTGTTACTATTGCTGTTTTCATTTACAACTGTAAAGAGGGGATGTACAATTCACTTACTTTCTTTATTAGTGTAATATCCTTTCCCAAGATTTGCTTGAATCTCATGCTTTCCCTCATTCCTTGTATTATTTTCTGTAGGAGTGAAGGTTGTTCTCTAAACAAAAAGAACGCCGTCAAGGTGAGGAGACTTTTACTGTACAGGTGCTTGCATTTCGCTTTAAAATATTCAACAACGGGATATCTTCTCAATTGAAATATTAAAGGAAATTGGAACACAGTTGCATTGTTATTTTTTATGAAAGAATTCAATCAATTCTCGGAATATGAATTTAATCGGTGCATTTAAACCTTGTATTTTCAGCTTCACAGAGGTGGAATTATCTCCATAAGTTTATATTAGTCTCAATACTCAATTCAATGAATATCCAAGTGACACGCGTGCCTGCTTGCATTGTATTGCAGAATACTAGGCTTGAGATAAAACAGTGCCATCTATGTACAGAGGTTACCAAAAAGTTGTGGACCAGCCTGGGATCATTCACCTCACTCGAGCAGCTCACCATCTCAGGCTCCTCTCTCAGTTTCCCTCCATCTCCTCCTGAACTTCAATTCGTCACAAAGCTATCGGCCGAGAAAGTGACGTCACAAAGCTATGAAGGTCTGCTCTCATCGCTTCCTAGCTTGGACGAGGTCGATATCACTATCGGAGATGCAAATACAGAAGACATATCTCAGATCCAGACTACTCTACATCGACATCTGAAGGGACATGATCTTACACGCATCATCCCCCATTCCTACACATCAGAGGAGAATTTATTAAGCATGTCGAAACAGAGGATGAGAGTATTGGGTCTTCTGTTCATAAGAAAGCAGGCGATATTGTCCGGAGTAGTTTTCGGACCCAAGGAAACAGTAATCGATCTTGTCCAGTCTTATACGCGTGTAATGTCAGCTGGCTTCTATTTAGAACAGTGAGTAACCGTTAAGCAAAAATAAAAATTGATTAAAGTTGTCTATTCCCTCCCGTTTATTCATCAATTGTTTTGTATATGGGCATCATCGTGCATTTTAATCCATTCGCTAGGTTGATGCTTTAAACCAGTCCTTTAATCACGTTTATTACCAAAGTATCGACCTGAAGTCAATTCAACTTGGACAAATATTCGTTGAAGTTTTTGTTTGGACAAAAGTCATATGATATATATATATATATATCCTCTTGACATTTGAGCGAAGATTTCTAAACGGGAAATATAAACATGCTCTTTAACAAAATGTTAACCATCTGATCATTACAAATATTTCCGTTTAGTCTCATTTCACAACGCCCCCTATCGTCAGAGTCAGCAGTTAGCCTATGGAATTGTACAAAATAATCGTTAATTTTTTATTTATTTTTTAACGAAAAGCACATCCACCCCGACTTACGTTATTACTAGCTCTTTCATTGGAACCCTCATGTTCCATTGACTTTTGAAAGTTCACCCAACGTCATTTTATCAAAATAAGTTGCAAGCTCGTCATTGCCTATAATACACTTGTGAAACAAGTCGAACTTTGGACTCAGTTTGCCAAACGATTTTAAGATTATAGGTCAAGCACACGAAGGATAAGAAGAATGAATTATCATAGATCACTTCTGCTTGGTTCATTATGTCCATTTCATCCAACACCCCACCGTCATTTTTCCATTTAGTAAAAGCAAACATTTTGCCGAGGTAAGCAAAAACATGAATATTCATGAACGGTCAGACAATACAGCCTTTTAGTACGTAACGTATAGTGAATTGGAATGGGTGATGATCAGTCCAGGAGGTAGAGGTCAGTGGTTTGTGCTGGCAATGTTTCAGCGAGCGAAAATGAGACAATTGGAGCAATATGATTTATTTAGCTTCAGAGAAATATTTGTTGGATTAAAACAAAAATATATAAGTTGTCTAGCTCATATATCCCGGGTAATTACTATAACAACCAATTTATGGGACCTATCTCTGTGAATGGATATCATTTTAAGGAAAAAGGTGGCTTTAACATTAGTATTTGTCAGATCGAAATATTTCAAACTGAACGAATAATAAAGGTATACAATATTCGCTGTAAGATTATTTTAGGTCGCACGTACGATGAGTCATAAATAATATGTTGAATAAGACTAAATTTGTCTGCATTTTTTAAACATGTTGGTCGTAATTTCTTATTAAAAAGTGTAAAGTGGTAACATGTTATCCTTACTTCTTCATCACTCTTTGAAATGATGTAGGTTTTCTTGGTCTCTAAACTCCGTTCAAGATGCATTGCATGTAAGTACGCTCTCATTTTCCATGCCCTTAATGAATTGAACTATTAAATGAAATTGCAAGAAAGTTGCATTGTTCATTATGAACGAATTATCTATTAAACAAAAAGAACGTCGTCCAAGTGAGTAAACTTTTGTTTTATTGGTGCATACATTTTCCTTTGAAATATTTAACAAAGGGATATCCTCTGAATTGAAATATCAAAGGAAATTGCAACACAGTTACATTTTTTTTTCATGAAAGAATTCAATAATTCTCAGAATAAGAATTTAAGTGATGCATTTAAGCCTTGTATTTTTAGCTTTACTGCCGTGGAATTCTATATATCGCCAAACGTTTAGTCTCAATATTTAAATCGATGTATAAACAAGTGACAAGTTCGCCTATTCGCGTTTCATTGCAGAATACTAGGCTTGGGATAGAGCACTGCCAGCTCTCTTCAGAGATGACCGAAAAGTTGTGGACCAGCCTCAGATCATTTACCTCACTGAACGATCTCAGCATCTCAGACTCCTCCCTCAGTTTCCCTTCATCTGCCCCTGAGCTTCCATCCGTCACAAAGCTATCAGCCGAGAGAGTGACCTCACAAAGCTATGAAGGTCTGCTGTCATCGCTTCCAGGCTTGAGAGATATCGATATCATTATCGATGATGCAGAGAGAGACATACCTCAGATCACGGCTGGTCTTCGTCGGACCGGAGGTCAGCAGCTCACACGCATCAAGCTTACAGCACCGTCATCATTCCAATCAGAAAAGAAGAGTATATCGAGAGAGACGATGAGAGAATTGTGTTTTCTGATCAGAGAACAAACCGAGAACCTGCGGTGTCTATATCTGGCCGGGGTGAATTGGTTGGACAAAGAAGACTTGGTTGAACTTGTCGAGTCGTCAACATATTTGAAAGCATTGGATAGTCTGCTTTTACAGTGCGTTTGGGTAGATGTTCATACATACATGCATAAAATTAAAGTAGACAAAATTAGACAGAAAGTGTTACTGTAAACTATAAAATGCGAATAACAATTTAGTTTGTTTTGCATTGTTGTTTCATCAAATTTGGTTGAATAAATATGTTCATGTCTTAGAACGCATTGATTCAAGATTAGTAAGAAATAAATACAATGCACACAACTGCTGGAAATTATACATTCATTTGAAATTGGTTAAATGAAAGGAGCGGGCATGCAAACACTATCAACAATTAAATGCGATAATTTCCCAGGGGAATCCTCTAATCCCTAAATGTAAGCATATACCCATTTTTAGGCAGTTATTTTCTTTCAACTCGCATTTCACTCGGTACTACTCTCAATGTCTGCCATTGTGTGTCGTATTATATTTGTTTAAAGGTTTCATGATCTCTTTATAATATATAAATATAAGTGTATATATTCAACTCACCAGGGGGTGTTTCTCAAAGATCCTGAGTCGAACTTAACTCTAAGTTGGACTTAAATTTTATGGAGAGCCATTTGTAGCCTTAAAATAAAATATATTCAAAAGCGAAAATTTAAGTATTTTAAACTTTTTATAAATTGCACATGAAGAACATGAAATCTCATTGACGTTAGAAATTATCTCTTTAAAATATATATTATATATATATATATTCAACTCACCAGGACTTTTTCCACTTTGTTATCATACGGTACTCCCAGGTCGTGTCCGATATCAATGTTATATCATAAATCTCTCAAAATAATTTCCAATCGGCTTTGTATTATTTTGCTTTCGCGTTCAACTCTCTTTTGTAAATACTTTAGGTCTCTTGATGGTGGATGTTTCGAATACGATAGACAATTGGGTGTCCAGGTAAGCAGATATCTTTAACTAATACTATACAACTACTGACATTTAGGAAAGCAATTTACTATGTGCGTCTGGCGGGTAAACAAAACTAATAGCTCTTACAGAAAAAAAACGTGATTGGGCCATAGCTTGTCGATTGCGAGAATTGCTATTAGCATATTTCTCATCCGGTCAGTTGTCGATGGTTATATTGAACATAATAGGCAATTTTCGCAAACTCATTGGGGAATTACAATCTGCGGTTCGTGTGCAAAATCGAGAAGATACTATAGTAACAGTTGGATGACCGCTGAGGCCCTGAAATCTAGAACGGGTTTTGGCCAAATCTACGGGCGTTCTCAAAGACGCCCCAAGTGAATCAAGTGCCTCGATACAAACTATTTCATTCACCTGATAATAATAATAGTATTTAAATAGACAGAATCCAATATGCATACATTAGTTGTTGCCACACTTAATACATGCAGTTTGCATTCTGACTATTGCGAATCCTAGACAGGTGAATGAAATAATTTGTATTGAGGAAGTTCACAAAGACGTATGTATTAAATTTGATTACATTACGAAAATGGCCTATTCCCTTCCATGCAATACAGTACAGACGGGACTACACGACTAGCACAACTTGTCTCGACCAAGCCACAAAACGGCTTTTTCTCAAATTTCAACAATTTATCATCAAGTTTTAAACCAATTCATGTTATATCCATTTTCATGTTGTTATTGTTCAGAAACAATAATCGGAAGAAAAAAACTCACCGAAGAGTCATTTGTGTCAGGGGCGGATCTAGGGGGGTTAGGATGTTTAATCCCCCCCCCCCCCCTTGGGCTGGCCAAGGTGCTTTCTACTCAATTGAAAACAAATTTTAGTGCTCCCTACCCCCAACTAAGCGAAATATTGGTCGGCGCGATTTTTCAAATGTCAACCTTAACTCCCCCCCCCCCCCCCCCGCCCACGCCATAGAGAAAAGCTAGATCCGCCCATTACAATTCGTCATCCTTCGTTATTAGACGACGAAATTCTCATCACCATCTTTAGTACAAGCTCGCTGATTGGCTGTTTATTCACTTGGGGCGTCATTGAGAACGCCCGTAAATTTGGTCAAAACCCGTTCTGGATTTCAGTACCTCAGCGATCACCCTGCTGTTACTATAGCAGCTTCTCGATTTTACACACGAACCGCAGATTCTCTGTCCGCAATGAGCTTGCGTAATACCCCTAATGTTTGTCGAACTGGCAACAACTAATGTATGCAGTTTGGATTCTGTCTATTGAAATACTATTATCCTTATCAGGTGAATGAAGTATTTTGTATCGAGGCACTTCACAAAGACGTATGCATTAAATTTGGTTACATTACGAAAATTGCCTAATGGCATTGCACATGCAATACCTCCGTAGAGATACGTACGCATTCACCGAAAAGCGAAACCACGAATTGTATCGAGGACGGTCTGTGTGCGACGGCCGTAAACCTGAGTGCTCTGCTACCGCGAAGGTCTGTAAGTTGCTGAGCGAAAACTCGCTAATGTATACATTTGCGGATTTTTGCGTTATACCCTTTGTAAACAACTTTACGCGTACCCATTGTTTGCAATGTCATAGCAGAGCGCATTTGACTCGAAAACTGGACGGCTCGTGACAAAAACACAAGGGATGAGATAACAATTGCCATTAATGTCTAGTTTTAACAAAGTGCGATCAAGGCTATATCATACTAATTGGATTAAATTACACCTTGTTATGCATGGGAGTTATATTTTCCCAATAGTGCTGCAAACCCCTACAAGTCAATATAAGACAATTCAGGACTACACACCCTCAAGAAAGATTACCGAGAGTCCTTTTCAGGACTCCTCAATACTCCCTCTCTCTCACATGGTGCATCTGCAAGCCTATCGTATAAGTCAATACATGTATACTGGGATTATCATTATTCATTTAATGTCAGCCAATAAACGTTAATTCAAGGGGGGTCTCATTATGTACTCGGTTTCGCATAACAGCATTAGCGTGGTGTAACAATGTAGTCTCTCTGTATTTCGTTATCTGTCCTTCAGGTAGAGAAATGTCGGCTATCTATTGAAATGACTGCCAGAATGTGGTCCTGTCTCAGATCCTTCACCTCACTGAACCATCTGACCATCTCAGACTCCTCTCTCAGTTTTCCCCCATCTCCCCCTGAGCTTCCATCCGTCACAAAGCTATCGGCCAAGAAAGTGACGTCACAAAGCTATATAGGTGTGCTCTCATCAGTACCTGGAGTGAGAGATATCGATGTCTCTATCGAAGATGCAAATACAAGCAATACTTTTCAGATCACCACCACCTCCAGACCTACACGTCAGTCTAGGGCTAGTGATGAACAGTTCTTTGTTCATATTAGACTGCACGCTTCGCCAGCACTCACCACAGAAAGAAGAATTGAATTATCAGAGAAACTTCGAGGGCTTAGTCTTCTATTTGAAGACCAAACCAAAAACCAACAGCGGCTGCATGTGTCCGGAGGGAAGTACATAGACGAAGAAGTCTTGGTTGACCTGTTTGTCAAGACTAAAGAACTAACGTACTTGAATTCGGGGTAAGTAGATCTAGATCTAGATCTTAATTCATGTTCAATTTGCTTTATAAGACGACATGAACACGAAATAATGTATTAAAATGTTATCCTATCGAATTTCTTAGTATTATTGATATCATTATCATGATTATATTTGTTGTTCTTTTTACCATTATTTAGAAGATTATTATCATTAGTATTATCGTTAGTATTGTTGTCTTCATTTACCTCTTTAAAGAGAGGATGTTCAATTCACTTACTTTCTGTATTAGTGTAATATAATTTCCCAAGATTTGCTTGAATCTCATGCTTTCCCTCATTCCTTGAATTATTCTATGTAGGAGTGAAGGTGGTTCTCTAAACAAAAAGAATGCCGTCAAGGTGAGGAGACTTTTACTTTACGGGTGCATGCATTTCGCTTTGAAATATTCAACAAAGAGATATCGTCTGAATTGAAATACCAAAGAAAATTGCAACACAGTTGCATTGTTATTTTTTATGAAATAATTCAATAAATTCTCGGAATATGAATTTAAGCGGTGCATTTAAACCTTGTATTTTCAGCTTCACAGAGGTGGAATTATCTCCATAAGTTTATATTAGTCTCAATACTCAATTCGATGAATATCCAAGTGACACGCGTGCCTGCTTGCATTGTATTGCAGAATACTAGGCTTGAGATAAAACACTGCCATCTATGTACAGAGGTTACCAAAAAGTTGTGGACCAGCCTCGGATCACTCACCTCACTCGAGCAGCTCGCCATCTCAGGCTCCTCTCTCAGTTTCTTTCCATCTCCTCCTGAACTTCAATTCGTCACAAAGCTATCGGCCGAGAAAGTGACGTCACAAAGCTATGAAGGTCTGCTCTCATCGCTTCCTAGCTTGAAAGAGGTCGATATCACTATCGGAGATGCAAATACAGAAGACATATCTCAGATCCAGACTACTCTACATCGACATCTGAAGGGACATGATCTTACACGCATCATCCCCCATTCCTACACATCAGAGGAGAATTTATCAAGCTTGTCGAGGAAGAGGATGAGAAGAGTGGGATTTCTCTTCACAAAACGTCAGGCGATATTGTCCGGAGTAGTTTTCGGACCCAAGGAAACAGTAATCGATCTTGTCCAGTCTTCAACGCGTTTAATGTCAGCTAGCCTGTATGTAGAACAGTGAGTAACTGTTAAGCCAAGTAAAATTGATTAAAGTTTTTTATTCCCTCTAGTTTTCTCCTCAATCTGTTGTTATCGATATGGGCATCACCGTGCATTTTATTCCATTCGATTCGAAAGGCTGATGTCCAGTCCTTTAATCATGTTAATTACCAAAGTATCAACCTCAAGTTGATTTAATTTGCCAACAAATCTTCATGGAATTTTGTATTTATACAAAGGTCATACAATTTTAAATATATAAATCATGTAAAAATTGTCTAAACAGGCTATATATTAAAATACTCTTAATACAAAACGTTGATCATTAATGGATTTAGCCTTAGATACAAATTGGTTGATTTGTAAAAAATAATATAAGTTGTGTAGATCATATTTCAAGTGTATTTTTTTTTTTAACAATCCTTGGGACCGCTCTCTGTGAATGGATATAATTAGTGGCTTCCAAATTATATTTTGTCAGATCGAAATATTTCAAAGTATTTACTGAATAATATTGGTATCATACAATACTTGCTGTAGCAAGTAAGGAAATTTTAGGTCACACATACGATGAGCCGTATATAATATGCTAAATAAGACTAGATTTGTCTTTTTTTAAAAACATGTTGTTCGTAATTTGTTATTCAAAAATGATTAAAGTGGAAACATGTTATCCGTACTTCTTCGTCTCTTTTTGAAATGATATAGATTTTCTTGGTTACTAAGCCCCGATGAAGATGCATTGCATGTAAGTATGCTCTTCTTGTTCATGCCCATACATATCATTTGTTTCATAAAGAAATGATATCAGTTAAACGATTTTGATAGGAAATTGTACTTAAGAACTTGATTAAGGTAGGAAAATCATTCTAGTCCTAAGCGAGTGAAGATCGGTATATCAGGTGAGTTTAAATATTTTAGAGGAAGTTTGTATAGATATTTCTTTATTCTCCTTTTCTCTCCAAACAATCCATACCGTTCTTTTAAGAAATGTATTTTTACTTGTAGTTTTTACTCCATGTTTAACAATTTTTATTTTGTATGTTGTAACAATGACGATTTTTTTTCTCTCTGTATGTCACCATAGACTGATATCTGGATAATCAAGGACTGCCAGCTATTTACCAAGATGACCGTAAAATTGTGGTCCTGTCTCAGATCCTTCAACTCACTGAACCATCTCAACATCTCGGACTCCTCTCTCATTTTTCCTCCATTTCCTCCTGAGCTTCCATCCGTCCTAAAGTTATCGGCCGAGAAAGTGACGTCACAAAGCTATGAAGGTGTGCTCTCATCGCTCCCTCGCTTGAGAGTGATCGATATCACTATGGATGATGCGGAGAGAGACATAGCTCAGATCACGGCTGGTCTTCGGCGACGTCATACCGGAGGACAGCAGCTCACGCACATCAAACTTACAGCACCGTCATCACTCCCATTAGGGAAGAAGAGAGTATCAAGTGAGACGATGAAAGGACTGGGTCATCTGATAAAAGATCAATTCCAGAACCTGAATCGGCTAGATATGTACAGAGTAAGGGGCACATGCGAGGAAGACTTGGTTTACCTCATCGAATGTTGCAGGCTTGTGAAGTCGATGCGTTATGTTTTGTAGGTTTTTGTTGAACCCTTTTTTTATATACTAAAATCCTATTAGATGATTATGTTTAGTTGGTCTACAGTAGTAAAGCATACTGATACGAACGCATGGGGGGATGAGCCGGTTTAGACTATGGTTTAGCCTCCAGGGCCCGTATTTAATAAAGGTCTAAGAAACTGTCTAAGAATTAGTCTAGGTTAAAGATAAACTTGAGTTCTGGTGAAAAAAAGTAAATGAATTCTCACAGAATCAAACGAAACTTACACTGAATGCTCAAGAGTACAAATGTCATTTGCCAAACAATTGTCGTAAACATGTATACTGGCTGAGTAATGAGCATAGCAAGATAAGAAAATCAAGGTAAGTAGGCCCGGCAACATTTGTGTAGTCCCATATTAATCTGTCTGTATACAGTGCTTGTTAGTTTACCAATACTTGACCAAATTTATTATGTTTTTGATGACTCCAGAACCTTGCAGTACAAACCAATACTTACATGCTTCATGACCAAATTTTCTGATCCATTCTACACCTTTTCTTTCACAATGCAATCGCATGACCAGAACAGAACTTTCTCTTGAAGAAAGGTGCCTTAGCCTTAGGCATAAACAAAAAAGTTGTATTGGCCTCTGCGACCGACCCCAAATCTTGAAATCTACGGTCAGCTTTTAAAAAAAAAGTATCAAATCATTCAAAAATGATAAATATTAGCCAAAAGAGGGAGTACACAAAAATAGGAAAGAGATGAAAAAAGGATTTCCGATCGACCGACCCATGTTTTGCACCTAAGGGCAATACAACATCTTTTTTGTTAGGCCTTGGTCTAAACGTAAAGTAATTTGTCGTAGCTAATAGACGACATGTAAGCCAACATTCTTAGACCCGATGACGTCATGTTGGAAAGTCAAATAGGTCGAGACGAGCAACTTAATTGCAGCTCAAATTGCCTATGCAATTTGCGTTCTAAAATAAAAATCGCACCGCACGAAAAATTATACACAAAATGTTTTGGGGATAGAGTGTATGTGAGGAATTATGCTAACATAATTAGGGGGGCTTGACCAACTGACACTAAAACATGAATAAGGTAGCCTAGTCAAGACCCCTGATCTAGATCTAACCTCCACCGTAGGCTTTTTATACTTTTCTGTCAAACATCTTTGAAGAGCCAAACCGGGCCAACTTATGACGCGGTTTAGAGTCCATGAAGTTAGCGCCGTCACTGGCTAGCCGACTGGCTAGCGCTAGCATTGGAGTTACCCTTAGTGTACATGTCTACTGCCTTAGCTTTCCTAAAGTTATTCAAATAGCTTAATTTAACCAGGGAGGTGAAAGAAAGGAGTGGTAACTCTTGTAACTCTAACAATTGGATGTGTAACATTCCACTTGGATTTGAAGTTCCTTGCTCCCAACCGCGCTTCCACTGCGGTGACTTTCGGAGGCCAGGCACCAGTTTACATTTACTACAATATATCAAATTACCGGCAAAATTTCAGAGTAAATTATAAATTTTATATGGGGAGTGTAATGGGAATAGTAAATCAAACAAATTTTCCAATGTATTACTTCGCCCTTCCTTTAATTTGTGTGCCAGAGTTGGTAAAAGAAAAATTAAATCCTGACAAAAACTCAATATTTTAGGATAATGCGCTAATTTGTGCATGTTTTAATGCCCCGTTATTAATCTATTACATACAATCTTCGATAACTATAAGTTGGCTAATGCGTGTTTTGTCGTGTTTTCTGTATTTTTGCAGTTGGAAATAGAATGAAATTACACAAGTCTGTGTTCGCTTGTTCTACTTATTACACATTTAACAATCGATGAGAATTCATTGAAAGTGACAGCGAACAGTTGATGTGATACCATTTCAGATGTAGGAATTCTAAATCCTGAAATGTCATGTGCTCTTTTATCACACCACCTGGTCAACGGTTGCAGATTAGCGCATAACTTTTCGGCGGCTTGGAGCATGGGGTCAAAGGAGAGCGGATTGATTCCAATCTTTCTCTATCACGTCCCTGATATAACGTTTATCAGACTCGTAATATGACACATTTTGTCGCACCTTACATTACGCCAATGACACATGTTTCCCTGTTTCCATATTTTAAAGGCAATGACTGAGAGACAATTTCTTTAAGATAGCTATGTCCAATTGTATTATTAACACCCAACGCACATTACTTCCATCATTCTGTTTTCTGGACATAGGCTAGAAAGCTGTAGAACTACAGAGGGCGGCCTATTGGAATTTCATCTCAAGGATCTTCAAACGTCACCCGGTGACCTCTTTGTGTTGGTTTATGATGTAAGTATTGCTTCATTTGCACCGGGTGTTTTTTCGGGTGTTTGCCATGCAAAAACCCGACAAATTTTGGAAAATTTGAAATTCTGAACATAACAGGTACCCTAATTTCAACCACTAAAGGCAGTGGAGCAGGGAAAAAGGCAGGTGGCAGAATGTCCCAAATTTAAAGAACGAACTGTGTAATTTTTTTAGAAATATAAGCGCGCTCATGTTGAATGCTAGCAATGGTCCTTCACTATATAAGTCATTTGAATAAAGGAAGTGCGCCTTTTTACATGTAAATGTTTGCTCCTTTAAACTACCATGGCATATTCTACTAAACTACTGATCAAGCTTCTTCCATCTGTCTTCCATCTTTCTTTCTTTAGACCCCATGCCTTTATTAAACTTCTAGACTGCCAAGAAAATAAATTGCCCTTTGTTCAAGAATATAAATGTGTTAACAAGGATTTTTCAAACTCAAGACAACTGCGTTTCCATTATCAAATGTCATTCATAAAAAAAGGATTAACTACCATACGTGCTCGGTCAAGCTCTCCATTTCACTCCACATCTTCCAAAAACAATAGATTTATCATAGCCTCCCTAAAAAGTGCCCCTATTCAAAACGACTGAGAGCAATTTTTAATTGGAATTTTCCCCAAAACTTTAATAAGTGTATTGATATATGAATGGTTGTATCCACTCTTTTATAATGATATTGTGCTTAAAACTCCACCAGGAGTAATGATTTCATCTAATAATAAGATCTAATCGGTCGTAATGCGACTTCAGAAACCTTCAAATTCACTCACTCGCAAATATTTTTTTCAGAACACCACATACACAACTGCAAAGTATGAAGCAGGATCTCGGACCACGTAAAGAGAAAATTATACCTTATAGTATTAATGACAAAGTAGGGGTATATATATATAAATTTTTCAAAAATTGAATTCTTTTCGCTTAAATGTTAACCTTTGTAGAAGCCCCCTTTTCCATGCATTTTTCCTTTCTTACCCCCCCCCCCCTATTTGCTTAGAAGTCCATCAGGATTAAGGATTTCATCTAATAATATGATCTAATCAGTCGCAATGCGACAGCTATTTGTGAAGTCATAAACTTGTTTAAATTATAAGTATTCGTTAGGTAAAGCAGTGGCGTTCCTATTTGAGGCCTTTAGGCAAATGCGTGCCGTCACATTGTATGGTGAAAACAATAAGTGATAGAGAGAGAGAGGAGGGTACACAAACATGAGTGAGAGAGTGGAAGCGAGGGAGAGAAAGATAATAAGAATATAAAAAAGGAGGAGATGGATAAAATGAAGAGGAACAAGAAGAAGAACTTCAACTATCGACCCCTATTCGATGCCTTTGTTAATTTGCATTTCATCTATCTAGTGAGAGCGGTGCATGTGAGCCCCCCCCCCCCCAATGATGTCACTATCTGTGCCTAGACTCAAGCCATCGTATCGATGTGTAGACACGTCTTTCCCTTTAAAGCTTATGATAAAACATAGATCTACGTTTATTACCAGTTATCCTAATAAAATTAGGAATTTTAAAAAAGTAATTCGCTAATCTGTTGATGTTATTTTTTTCCCGTCAGCATTGCTTTCTTTCTTTTCAGAATGGGGTTATTATGGTTATTAAGTTTGATGCCTATGTTGTATGTTGATCTTATTATGATAGCATTTGTTTTCTTCTTTAGGATGATAAATTGCAGGATGAAAAATCATACAGCATTTCTCACATTGGTTGAGTTCCAGCGATGACTACGCACTACTGGTCAAGCTGACATGTACTATTGCCTTATGTCTGACATATATCACTATGCTCGTTGAAGGACCTAATACATTATTCTTTACATTCGTTAAGTGGATTTACATCACCATGTTTAAGGAGATGATTGTTACGGACACATTTTTTTGTTAAATAGCAAAGAAAACAGGCATTCTATTATCTTGCCCTCACCGGAGTAAATCGCTAGAATAAACGCGCCCTTGTTCCCTTTTTAGTTTCCGCTTATATTTTCTCCGAGGCCAGGATAAAAAGGTTTATTATGTCTGTTTTCGTTGTAATCACTTCGTTCGATAAATTTAAATGCCATGATTAATGCAGTTCAGATTATATTACACTTGTATTCACAGAATAAACGAACCAGGAATTATGTGTTGTATATATTGAACTACGCTGATAATCTCTACTCAATATCGATTGGAATTGATCAATAATTTATACAGGTTTTTAAATCAATGAAAGCATTGTCAAATTGATGGACAATCATGAGATTAAATTAGTACAAACATTACGTTAAACATTTAAATGACTGAAAGAGCGCAAACTATTGCATTTACTTGCATCATGCAAGTATAGATTAAGAATTCTAACCCATTTTACGACAGTCGATGGTTTACATCATGATTTTGTAAACGTTGAGGATTCAAATATACCAAAATATACATTCAAACTTACAAGGGTCATGTAACATGAACTAACCCCATAAACAGTTTGGTGCTGTTACACTCTTTCCTTTTGAAGCGCTGAAGTAAAGTTTGCCTTTTTCAAACCAGGAAAGCTATTCCACAATAAATTTGGTCGGATTTTGGAACTCAATAACCATGTAAGCTTACTAATTTGTCAGCAAAGTTTAATTGATGTGGGGTATATGTAAAACGTTGGTAATATTGGAAGTTGCATTTGTAGGAGTTGCAGTAGGAGCAAATGAAGAAAATTAATAAAACTAATTGTAATGATAATGATAAGAAGGAGAAGAAGAAGAAGAACGAAATGGAAGAAATACAAAAAAGATAGCAGTGGTAGAAATGAAATGTTTCATTATTAAGTATATTAGTGCAATATTTCAGTTGCTTTGTTAACTTTCGTTAAGTCTTTGCCAAGGAGGATACCCTTCGGACGTAAATAATGTATTTTTGCCTTATTTTGTCATTAGTCATGTATTACAGTTCGGATCATTCATGGTATTAACTTAATAATTCTATAAATTATGTAACTTACTACCAGTAGTTAACAAATATAAATATTAAAAATTCACCTATACGTGTTAACTCGTTGATGTACATTGGAAACGTGGTTGTTAACTATATATATAATATATGTGTATATTAACGCACATTTATTTACATTTTATATCATTGATATTTAATGTACATTATAATTGCAAGTTGCATGCTTATAATATTCAATTGGTTGTTATTCAAGTTTGACAAGTACACATTTTTTTGGAAGGCATCTTCCTTCTTCAGGTTAAAAACAGACAATATAATAAACAGTTTAATGAACAGTTCAAACAATATGATGAACAGTATATATATATATATATGTTATTTGTATAATTATGATAACTATATTGTTGATTGCGACGACAATATAACACTATTTTCATGAAATACACTCCTGAAGATTTTAGGAATACATTCGACTTTATTAATTATGTATTGGTTTTGAATAACTGTATTATAAATACGTTTATATGTCTGTATATTTTATTAAACTAAAAATACCCGCAAATCATTAAACGTCTTGTTTCTCACTCAATGTTGTGTTTGTTTTCAATTGGTTAGAGATACGAATGCACTTACAAACAAGAACGAATGATAATTGATCTTGTTTCATGGATATATAGCTGATGTTCACACTAGGGGTAAGAGAGAGTATTACAATTCATGTAGGCAAATTTACTTTCTAATCTAAAGGAGTGAACATTACATTGGATTGATATTCTACTCCATTTTCATAAAAAATACACCAAAGATAAAAAAAAAAAAAACATCAAAATAATGGAGCCATTCTCAATTAATGTAGTTCAAATGTTTGCTTTTGAGTGGGTTTCGCTATAAATGAAGTGGATTGTTTGTTTGATAGATTTTATTTCTGCGTTCAAAAAATACAAATTCAAATTCAAAGTACAAAATTTGAACAATAACAAATACAATGAATAAAATGTTTACAAAAGTAATTAAATAGAAAAGCATGTACAATTATATCATACGATAAACTTGTACGAAACATACAAATAAGATAGGTAGTAAATATTTTTCAATAAATTAGAGAGGTAATTTAGAACGCAGGAGACCATCATCGTGAGCGGTTAGGCTGGAGATGGATGGTGGCCTCAAGTTCAAGTACAAAACGATTCAAGTACAAAACGATGCGGTCCCGCATTTGACTCATACAAAGTGACCCCTTTGTATCATTGATAACACAGTTATTCTCATCAAGACATACTAAAACATACTTCTACTTAAAAGAAAAACATGAGGAAAGAGTTTACCATAAGACCATGGTCCTGAGCTATATAGGAAACATGCACCGTGGTCACAATTCAACCGTTGTACTGACCAATACCTTTAAATACGAAAACGTTAGTACCATTGTTTTATCATGGTTCTTCCATGTAACTTTAGCAGTCATAGTGGGTATTATGGAATGAAGAATTCAAGTATTTGCCACTTAAACTCAAGTTCAAGTTTGTTTATTTATTCCACATATCTCAAACGATTGTATCACAATATGTGCAAAAAATAATACAACTGAAAACAAAATTGTAAATATCGCTTATTATAACATCTTAATAACTATCACACAATATGATGAAAATTTTTTAAAAAATATAAATATTGGTTGTTTCAAGATGAGGACCCATCATAGAAGCAAAGCTTGTCATACTAAAGGTTCCCTAAACAAACTTACTTACAAATATACAAAGACGGGTAATAGGGAAAAAAGAGAGAGAGAGAGATACGAATGAAGAATGGAGCTAGATGAGAATGATGTGCAATTAGAAGAGAGAAAAAAGGGGTCCAACTTAGATTATAGTTAGAAAAAGAGATATATAGAGAGCAAAGATTCCATTGTGTTATCAAGATTACTTTGTGCTAAATTAGGGATATAACTAACTTTTCAGATGTTTTTATTCACACTTGGAATAATGCACGTATGGATGCGTGTGTGTTTATGGGAGAGAGGGGGTTCCATAAATTATCGTAGAAATGTAGGTATATTTTCACTCCTGTATGTCTGATAGTGACTAGACATTCTATTTTTAATTTAATTAAAGTAGGCTCCTTATTTTTTAAATCATTTTCTCCCTTTGTAAAAGGAAAAACCCCTACTTAGAAATGTGTAAAAGGGATAGCCTATTGGTTTACATACGGATAATTTTTCTCAAGGGCTGATATAAGAATTGATTGCAAAACGAAGTAAATTTGAGAAGCATCAACCAAAGAATATCACTGTTATCGCAGTAAGTCTTGACATTTGGTACTGAACCATGCTGATAGCACTATGAACATGACGGACAAAGAAAGCGGACAAAATATACAGTTCCTCAGGTAGACAAAGGAACATCCCTTCACTGCTATTATGTAAAAAGGTGAATATGCATGTGACACCTGTTCTACACATTTTTACATAATAACAGTGAAGGGATGTTCCTTTGTCTACCTGAGGAACTTTATATGTTGTCCGCTCTCTTTGTCAGTCATGTTCATAGTGTAGATAAAGAAGAAAGGGAAACTTGTACAATATACATTTTATGAAAGGGCAATGTACAACTGTACAGGAAAGCATTCCACACCTCAAAGTGCCATTATAATAATCACCTCTCTTGATTGTGGGCAACATGCAAAAGAGGAGACAGGACAGCAGCATAAAGTATTATCGTTTTACCATGGTAGGTAGCAGGTGGTGTTTGTTTGTTCCCCTGCTAAATGTTGAAACTGAACTATTTCTGAGAGGATTCTTCTTTTGAAGCTAAACCTACCATTAACCCTCGCTTAAATGCTTACTGCTTTATTATTGATAACATCTCCTAATGGAATGGGTAATATTCAGTGAAGCTGTTACTCGCTACTTGCATGATTTACGATAAATGAATAGAAGTGTCGTGGTCTAGCTGATACGTCGCCGGACGGTGGACCACGTAGTTCGCTGTTCGAAACCCGCCGCGGCACTAATGTCCATTAACAAGACATAGCAGGCGAATTCACTCTCTAATCTAAAGGAGTTTAAATTTTATTGACTCTGAAAGTTTCACCACTTGCATATAAAAAGGACTTATGCCATGTAAAAGAATACAATAAAACATCATCTCTTTTGGCGTTTGAGTTAGGCATAACTTTTAAGTTAACTGGAAATCCACGATCAAAATAGTGCAACCCATTCTCACGCCCGCCCGCCCCCCCCCCCCCCCACCCCCACTTAGTGTTATTTAGGGTACGCATATGCGTGTTTCAAGCGACCCCCCCCCCCCCTTTCAGCAAAAGTCCGGTGTGTAAAGTCAATACGGGTCGACCTTTTTCTTTAGTTATACGAGCCTTTTTCAGCCCCCCCCCCCCCCCTTTCAGCAAAAGTCCGGTGTGTAAAGTCAATACGGCTCGACCTTTTTCTTTTGTTACGAAAAGGACATTTTGGTAACACGCATGCGGTATGTCCGTTCTCGAAGTGGGGGGCCTGGTTCTCACGAAAAATAATTTTAATGTTTGCTTTGGAGTAGATTCTGCTATAATTAAAGTGCATTCAAGTCATAAACGATGCGGTCCCTCATATGACTCATAACAAGTGACCTGTTAGATATCATCAGTACCACGATTAGTCTCATCAACACACGTTACAAAAATATTCGTCTACTAAAGCAGGGGAAAAAGAGCCATGATTATACCATACAGCCAATTAGGTGTATGCCGAACGATACTCCTCGTATGGTACGTGAGTACCGTGATTGTATCATGGTTTTACATTCACTTTTTACAAGATCAATGGGTACCTTGCAATTAGCATTTGAAAATATGGAAATACCATCGTAATTAATACCACGTTCCCCATGGTACTTTAATAAGGGATGGGACTAAAACTTATCAGATTGTTTCCATGTCCTTTTTTTAAAGTCTTTATTCGGGTTTGTGTGTGTGTTTATGCATGTGTAGTCTTGCCTCTCCCTGTATGTTTTGTGTGTGTTTGGGGTTTGTATATGTAGCCTTGGTTGAGATATTGCATACCATCTGTACCATGCACGTCAAGCTTGTGGGCTATCTTACCACACACCAACTTGGAAACGATCCTGGCACCAAAACGAAAAACGACCTGATACTGGAATGGAAACAAGCCTTTTCAAACGGAGTTCATTTTTCCTATTCACTGAGCTCTGTGTTATAAGACACGGATACGCGAGCCGTATTCCACTTTACTTCATCATGAAGACAAACAAAATCGAGGTTTTGCCACGTCGTATCTGATGGATACCTTATACTACACTGTCGCTCATATAGTTGGAATATTTTAATTTTACCTCAATTTTTGGAATTTTTAAAAAGATAATTTAAAAAAAATAGATCTAGATAATAGTATACATTCTCTAGACAGCCATGCATTATGGCTCAAGGCATGGGCACACAGAGGATTTTTGTTATGTTGGGGACCGGGGTAAAATGCAATAAGTTATTGAAAATTTATTGCATTTTTTTTTTTAAATATATTTATGGAGACTGCCACCTACCCTAGCCCCCGCTGCGTACAGTAATGGTTTAGTGACAAAGCAATAGCCTCGTAACTGTGAGGCCCCAGGATCAATAGTAGTGCCCTTTTGTGGGGCATTAATCCTCATTACTGTCATTTATGACTTAAGGGAATAGGTCCCCTAGTTGATACGCATAATAGCATACACATGCTTTAGCAGTCACGCAAAACACGCATTGTCAAATTATTATTCCATAAAATCTGTGAATGTAAACTATTATCGAGATCTATTATTTTTAAATTATTTTTAAAATAATTCCAAAAATTGGGGTAAAACAAAAATATTTCAACTTTATGAGCGACAGTGTATATGTACTCTAGAACTTATGTAAACTGATGAGAAAACCTTGTACAAATATAATTTCAAATAGGCGTTAAAATATCTAGTATAAATACGTTCTTTGTGACCAGAAAACTTGCAAGCAGTTTGCCTGGCACATTAACAAGTGAGGTATGGTAAGCCGATTGTTCTGATACATATTTCCCGAACCAAAAAAAAACATAGTGCATACTATTAATTTCTTGTATGGAGATAATTATGACCCACCATCGATGTCATTACATGGGGCCATGCATGCCATAAATCAAGACCACGTGTAATGACTGCAAGGGTCTGAAATATCCACGATTGTTATATAATCTTGCTGATAATTGGGTGTACGACATAAACCATGTATTACAAACTAACATTTTAGTGAATGCATGGGTCTAACAAATGTATGGGGATTCGTATGTTATTCACACATACAGTACAATTATTTGTCATTGAATGATGCAAAAGTTATGTGAAGTTGATTTTTATGAGGTGAACAAACACAAACCAAAAAAAAAAAAAAAAAAAAAAAAATGTAAGGCTGTAAACAAATGGTCCTTTGTCAGTAGTGGTTGAATTAAAACAATTTTATAAATACAAATGCATATGAATGTTTAACAAATGGGGAACTATATACATAACACAGACATAAAGATACATAGGGAATGATGCAAATTTACTTTGTTTCAACTCTACGACAGTAAAAACGTACATGTATTGCATCTGTAAAAGAAGATATATAAACAACATATTATGAGGCTGTAGTTGGCAAGTGATCTATTTGGTACTTGATTCCCGAGATTGTGGTAAAAGCAAACCTGAATTTCATCACAGTTGTCCAAACAATTGATGACTCATTCAGTAAGAAGGGATGAGTTGTTCTAGCGCCATCTTGTGACTGATTTAGTAATACTTCACATGAGCTAGCCAATCAAAACAGTACATTTAGTCGCGCTCGATCCGGGTTGGCCAAACTGTCCTATAGTCAACAACATTAGAAAGGATTGTTGTCGAGCGCCCTCTTACTATGTCCCAGGCTTTATAAAGATTAAGCTACGATTAGATTTAAGATAAGAAGAGACATGTGACCAGACACCAGAAAACCACGAAAATATCACATGGTTATATTTGAAGCTAGAGCTCATTTCATATATTACTGGTCAGCATGATGGACTTTCAGTATTTAGCTCTTCCTGAAACAGTATACTTTGTGGATATAATTTCAAAATTGTGAAGCTTCTCACTGCATTAAAGCGATTGGGTAACTTTGTCTCAGATTCTGAAACAAAATCATGCAGATAGATAGAGAGAGAGAGAGAGAGAGAGAGAGAGGGAGAAAGCTAGAGAAAGTGCATGTGATAGACAGATATGATTTCCAACAAAATGTTATCATAGAGGCAGTGCAAATATCAAGGAATAGATTACAGTTTATATCGCTCAAGACCGCTATAGTGAGGTTATGAATTAGAAAACTCGGAGTGCATTAGGGGGTTCCTACCCCCGGCCTAGACTCCCGGCAAGGGGCTCTGTCTCTGTGACCCAAGGGGGACCATAATGCGTTCCCATGGATTCTCATCCGTAAAGATAGAAGCAGTTTCCATTACAAACCTGTATTGTTTAAAAAATCGTCTCACCCACTCTTTCGCAAAACCATGGATTTATTGTTTTGCTCTCGTGGTCGATCATTCATTTGATTTTCTTTCTCTTATTCACATCTACTATAAATTCAACTAACTCACCAACTTTTTTCCCTCTCTCTCTCTCTCACCCACTCACTCACAATTAATACCCATACCCCATTCTCTCTCTGCTCCATCGACACACACACACTCATATCCCTGTCTTCATTCACCCGTTCCTGCCAGCAAATTGTTCACGGCGCATGCGTACACCTTCCCCGCCCATGTGGGCTGCCCAGAAAGAGTATTAATTCAACTCTCGCATACACATTGACACACAAACACGCCCACACACACAAGGAAACACACATACACACGCACACACACACACTTTTTATTTCTGTAGTTTTGTTTTATTCCTCCTAATGTGTAACACAGACAAGAACATACTTTGAATTTAAAAAAAAGTTTTCAATATCCATTACTGGTACATAAACATAACTATACAAAAACAAATTTGCAGTATATATAATTGTGCAACAAAGTAAACCTTAAGCCCCACTGCACTACATAAAGCTACTTGCGCCCTTTAAATACGGCCAACAGTGCCTCCGCGGTACCCGTTGATCCCCCATGATGTCCGTTTCCTTATGTTATTCGAGAGCTGATTTGATGAGATAACCAGCTGCCAGTGACCTTGCAGGGAAGTCTTATTCCTCCACGCCAAAATACTGCAGAGGGGCTTAAAGTACATACACATAATTTATAAGTCAATTATACATGTTATGCACTTATATTTTGAGCAAAATCTGGAGGTTATTTTACTGGTACAAAGTTCTGCTCCTCCCTGCCCCCACACTCCCTCATTTTTGTTTTAATTCTCCAAGTGTGTATTACAAACATACAATTGAATGAAATAAACAACGTTTTCAATATTGATTGCTTATACATAAACATAGTTAAACAAAAACTAATATGCAGTATATATAAAAACTAAGCAAAAATTGAAAGTAAATTTGAAGTACATAAATATAAGCTATAAGTCAATTGTACATATTATTCACTTATAATACAAACAATAGTATTAAGAAACACACCCACATACACACATACACACACATTCACACACACACATGACTCACTCAGTCTATTTAACATCAGCTTAATGGTTAAATTCCCTCTGAGGTTCAAGTACCTGGGTTCACTCGTATATCATATTAGCGAGGGATGCTTGTATCAAAGCAGAACGAAGTAATACCCAAATATGGACATGCTTACACTTCAAATAGTTTTCTATTGTAATTTTACTCTAAAGATTCTATTCGTCAAATATGTTTTTGCGCTTCTAAGCACCCACGCTCCTCCGGATACAATAAGGGATTACAGATTTTTTTTTTCTGTGTCAAATCTACCAGTGTGAACATCATTACAAATGACTTCAATCGAGGTACGTTTCCTTTCAGAATTTTCCTTTCAAATGTTTGTTTTCCTTTTTTTTTCTGTTACCCCGTTACAAGCCCAGACGTATGAAATATCTTATTCACCCTTGATACTGTGGCATGATAACAAAGTGGTTCCGGTCCGTATATCATGGTATGACTAAAAATGGGGATCGAACATTGATTTGTGGGGTTTTCAGGCAAAGTCAGTCTTTTGTCTCTGTCCCTCTTTCTCTCTTTGTCTGAAGAAATCCAGGGTCCATGAGTAAACCCATAGGCCCGAATTCACAAAGGAGGTTTTTCAACAAACCAAGGTTTTGTTTCGCCAAACCTCCTTTTGTTCTTTACAAACCAGGTTTGTAAAATACGCGTAAAAACGCGTCATATGACGTACGAAAACCAAGATTTGTCGACAAACCTCCTTTATGAATTCGGGCCATAGCATTTACATGATATAAACTAAGGAGAAGAAGAAAAAAAGACATTGAACATAACATCAGTTTCATAACACAATGTTTTTAATTTAGAGAAAAAACATTAGTTAGGCTGTGATGAAGGTACCTTGTAGAACCGTCAAATGTAGGGTGACCTAACCTAACACATAGGGCCTCCTTCCTACATTATTAAATAATGAAAAAAAATCGTTTAGTGGCTAAACAAATCGTTCAGTATTAGTTTTGAAGAATATTACAATAATCCCTCTTACACGTCAACATGGTCAATCTGACCATGTCGTGCATAGCAATGATCTTCTTTATGCACAATATTTAGTTGACTAACCCTCCCCATACAAGTAAACAAAATATTTGCCCATGAGAATGCCAAAGGAAGACTGAATTCGATGATTGTTTGCTTGGTGTGTTTTGAACAGCAAACATAACAAATTTCTCGTGTAAACTACACACGCACCCACCCATACATTTCCCTCTTAGCTTTTTGTTACTTTCATTTTTATTTGAATTACTCAATATTAGAACTGTTCTAATAATTCTTCAAAATATTTGTTCTTATTTATCATACTAATATTATTCGAATAATTTGGTACATATACAATTCACAAATGACGATTAACACACACACACACCAAACAAAAAACATCCGTTATATTATGAGACAAATTATAACCCCTTCCCTTACTACCCAAACAATAACAAAACACTACCCAACACATACACAAGAACATTAACACACACACCCTCCCTCCACAGCAATGCATTCCCCTTCATGTACACTTACAGCGACTATGGCTGGGGACAAACAATGACAAAGAAGAGACAAAGTTAGGCTAGACCTAAATTCAAGCTTCGTTTATTGTTCTGCTTCATTCGAAGTTCATTAATGTTTTTTTAAACATTGTGGGGCAATTATCTTTGAGTTTAAGTTCCTAATTTTACTATAAAATGTCCTTAGATTTAGATAATGATTTTAAAAAACATTTGTAAAACAATTATAATAAAAACGAAACTCGAATATAAAAGTCTAAAACATAATCAAATAGTGACTGGGAAACAAAGCCTGGGATACCATGAAACCTTGCCCATCCCCCCTCCAAACAAAAGTTGTAAATTTGCAACAGAAGATTCTGATTTGTTTTGATTCGCCCCCTTTCCGATATTGTCTTCCTTCAAAATTTTGCAAGCATATTCTGGGTGGCTAAACGCAAGCCATCTCGAAGCAGGATTTTAACCTTCTGTTGAGGGGCGTATTTTAGATACCATTTTATATCCTGCACGATTACAATAGTATGGAAGGCCATTTGTGCCACAGCACGGGTCGTAACGTGTTCTTCTTACACCCAAATCTATTTGTAATATAAAGCAATACCTAGTGATTTTGTTATGATTTGATGTTTCAAAATTAACAAATTGTCTTGTTTTTTACACCAACCTATACCAAATTCGTAACATCATTGGCTAAGCAGTACGAAACCGGCCTATAGGTAATATGTTACATAGCCCGAATGTTGTTGGTATGCCATTTTAGAGTATGCCAGAGGCTAGATAGATTTCATAAAAAAGTGATTAATAATTACACATAGCTGTAATGTTTTGTATCGGGGACATAGGATTCTAATGTGATCATTTGAAGTGTCAACAAGTGAAGAATTGAAATACGGACTCGTGTGTCTTCCACCATTTACCATTTACAAGTACATATCCCTATATATACTTTCTCTAGTTCTGGTATTCTTTTACTAAATGTAGAACGCTGCCAAACAAAAATGATTCTGCAAAATGCAGGTTTTCTCAGTCAATTTAACATCAGCTTAACGATTATATTCCCTCTCTGGTTCAAGTACATCATGTCATGGCCAAATGCATAAACGTAGTTGTATTTACGTTTAAGGATTTTCACCAATTTCATGAATTACATTATGTTTCATATATATCTGAAATCTTGTTAAGGATCATGGAACTTATTATCAGTTAAAGTGTCCTAAACAAAATCCAAAATGTTTGTTTCCATTTTTCACTTCAGTTTTATGTCTGTCTGAGTTTTTTCGTATATTTGTATAGCGAGGAATGTTTGTGTCAAAGCGGAACAAAGTAATATCCAAATTTGGACATGCTTACACTTCAAATAGTTTGCCACTGTATCTTTACCAGAAAGAATTTATTCGACAAACATGTTTTTGAGCTTCTAAGCACCCACGCTCATCAATCGGAGATTATAACGGGACTTCTTTTTAGTGTTAAACCCACCAGCGTGAACATCATTACAAATGATTTCAATCAAGGTACGTTTCCTTTCAGAATCTTCCTTTTGAATGTGCTTTTCTTTCTTCTGTTGACCTTGTTACAAGCCCAGCCGTATTAAATATCTTATTCACCTACGATACTGTGACATGATAACAAGATTGTGCCAGTCCGTATTTCATGGTATGACTAATGGGGAAAGGCAAAGTCACTCTTTTGTATCTCTCTCTCTCTCTTTCTCTTTCTCTCTCTCTCTCTCTCTCTCTGTCTTAGCAAATCCAGGTTCCATGAGTAAACCCATATCGTTTACATGATAGAAGAAGAACAAAAAAACACTAAACACACAATCAGTTCCATAACACAATTTTTAGAGAAGAAATTTCGTTAGGCTGCGAGCAAGGTTACTTCTGGAATCGTCAAAATAATGTCGGGTCTTTAATTAAACACAGAGAGCCTTCTTTGTACATGATCTAATAATGACATAATCATTTAGTGACTGTATTAATTTGAAAGAATATTAAAAATAATCTCCCTTACACGTGAGCATGGTCAATCTTCAAAATATAATTCTTTTTTTATCATAATAACATAATTCGATTAATTTAAAACATGTACAATTCACAATTCTGATCGATAAAAAAATATATATATATATATTCAGTTATATTATGAAACAAATTATAATCGCTTCCCTTACTACCCAACCCTTAGCCATACAACACCCCACACATGCAAAAGAACACACACACACACGCACCACAGCAATGCATTACCCTTAATGCACACTTAAAACCACCATTGCTTGGGACAAAAATGACAAGGAAGAGACAAAGTAAGGCTAGCCCTACATCACGCTTCTATATTTTTTTCTGCTTTATTCGAATTTCATGAATGTTTTCTCAAACATTGTGGGGAAATTATCATTGAGTCTAAATTCCTAATGTTAGTGTAAAGTTCCTTAGATAATAGAGAATAATATATAAGCACATATATAACAATTATAACAAAACGAAACTCGAATGTAAAAATTTACAACATAATCAAATAGTGACTGGTAAACCAAAGCGTAGCATTCCCTTGCCCCCCCCCCCCTCCCCCAATACAAAATGTTTACATTTGCAACAGAAGATTTGGAATTGTCTAGATTCGCTCGTGTAGTAGATTGAAATGATTGAATTGTTGGAAAAGTACTCAGATGCAATGGCAGTTGATATATATTGAAGTCCCTCCACCCATCGTCTTTTAAGGTAGTTTTTTTCAGTCTGGGAAAAGACTAAGGTTTCCACTTGTTGAGGGGACTGCCCATGATGGAACGAATCACATTTGTGCAAAGGAAATTTGCATTAGATTGATTTCTAGATCATTTTCTTCAACACACTGCATGTGTTGATATTTGTCAAACCGGATTCATGACCCAGAGACAAACTCTCTTCTTATCTTGCGAAAGAGACATTATAAACGCATTTATAACATGTTCTAGAAGAGACCTCTCATGTCACTTGTTGCCAGTTACTTTTATTTGAACTGTGTAAGATGATGTGTGAATCCTTTTAGCTCGGCTATAATTGGATAAATATTTCTGAGGAGAGGACTCGACGCCTCATTTCACTATTCATTTCGCATTCAGCAGGATCTAGCCGAACAGTGAGTATAATATATCATTTTTGACTTGTTACCTCTAAAACTTGTTAATCCAAGCATTACCCACTATATAAGCCCATCGGAAAAGAATTACATACAACCTTGTATATATTGCAGAAACCCTTATCCTTAGTAAATATCATTTACAATTTGACTAAATGTTATTAGTATTGTCAGAATGATGAGAAGGTGGACTTTACCCACATTAGCATGTATTACGTTTCTTAAATCTATACCTGGAAAAGGCTTGGCTCTGGTAACGTATGGAAAATCATCTCGTTCGAAGCGGTTCCCCCAAAATCCCCGGTAGGATAGTGCAATTTGCATTTATTAAACCTAAATAAGGTAGACCAGTCTAAACATTCGGGAAATGTTGAGCAATTTGCATAATAGATGTCATACTCGATCAGAGACTGAAGTGACGTAGTCGAGTGGTATAATATCACTTGCCTGGGATGCAAAGTCGTGGACTCGATTCCCGGGAAAACACTAATGTCCTTTGACATGACATTTATCTACATTCGCAACTCTAAACATAGGTGTAGTAAGTACATGGGTTGATTACTGTCCACTTATAACGATTCCTGGAGCGAAGGCCGTGGTCATCAATTCCCAATTGGCATTTAGAAGGGTAAAGAGACCTTATCTCATAATGTGATATGCACTAGGAACTGGATATTACATCTTTTCTTTAGTAAAGCCTTCTATACAGTGTGTATAACAAAAAAGTTTACCCAACTTTGGTAGCTTCTAATTAAAAGGTTATCTGTTTGACCTTAATCATATTTTATTGTAATGAATAAATAATGCCCTGTCTAATTATACCATTTACAGAGTTGTGATGCCAAGGATGACTGAACAGCAGGATTTTCAAAAATTATTGTCATAATCCTCTTGTACCAAGTTTGGGCTGATGCAAAGAATGTGGGGCAAAAGCCATTATGTGTGTGTTATCTCATTCCAAAACGATTGCTCATTTATTTAAATTGCCTATTAGGCAGTTGCAAAAAAAAACGTGTTAACATCAACTCAAACTCAAAGAAATGCTTATTACAAGGAAGTTTTATGATATTCTCTTCGTTATCATGATGAGAATCTTGACTTCATTCGCATCCCTTGTTTAAGGTTACCTTCTCATTGAGTGAAACAAAAATTGATACAATTTATCTGGGATGTTATCTTTTTTTAAATGAAAGTCTGCTGTCAATTTATTTGATATTCATCATGATAAATGTTCTTTCTTGCATTTGGGTTTAGTAACGTTTTGGTTTTTGCTCGCTATTCGAGATAAACACCGTATGCTCCTTATGCGTGTGAAATGATGCAGTGGACAAGTGAGCAGAGACAACCTCGATATCATGAAACAAGAAGTTAGCTATAGCCGGACGAAACTCCGAAGTTAATTGCGTCCGCGTACAGCACATCAACTTCGAGAGAAGAGTCCTTTTAGTCAGCATGATAGTTATTGCGATAACCATAACACGTTTTCTTTATTAGTTTAAGTAAATATTCCGACGTGTCTACAAGACTCTTTACTACAAGAAACCACGAGCTTTAAAGTACAAGTCCACTCCAAAAAAGCTTTCTATTAATAGAAACAGAACAAATCAGACAAACCAATCAAAAAAGGTTTGAGCAAAATCGGATAACTAATAAGAAAGTTATGAATTTTTTAAACAACGGAAATCACTACCCAAATTGCCAATTTGGTTATCAGTTTGTGACGTCATGTCCTTACTATTTATCAATTGCTTTGTATAGTTTAATCCCATTAATTTCCCTTTTATCCCCCCAAAACTTGAATTCCCCATGCCTTTGCCCAGGTTATATGATTTGTATCATATTGCGTGCATGGCATTTTACAAAATCTGTTATGAACTTTGAAGAATTTATGCTATTTTCTGAATATTTTATATTCATATTTATTGATTTTTATATAAATAGTAAATTCACATTTTTCATGATTTAACTGGAATTAAAAAAATACTCTATATTAGTGCATCCGCACAGAAACATATTACTATCAGTCTAACTTGGATGCTGATGTGAAGAAATAAGATTCTTAGGGGAAATAGGAAATTTACATTATCAATATAAAGAAAGCAATTAGTGGATAGTGAGGACATGACGTCAAAGACTCCTGAGTGAGTTGCCAATATGTCTAGTGATTTTCAAAGTTTTTCATGTCATTAAAATGTCATAACTTCTTATTAGTTATCCGATTTTGCTCCAACTTTTTTTGATTGGTTTGTCTGATTTTTATGCTTCTATTGAAAGTAAGTTATTTTTGGAGTAGACTCGCCCTTTAACGTAATGCTACCTATCCTCTTGTGCACCTAGCTCCTAGCATGGCGATTTCTGGGATCCACGCCGAAGGCGAAGCGACCGATTCGTGGCGTTTTGTAATTCTTCTGTCAAGGTTTACCCTCTCTGCGCTTCAGCAGGGTGCCGTGAAATCTTTCGGGTTGCTCATGCCGTCTCTCGGCCATAGATTAGACTCTCATTACCAGACGGTCGGATTTATTCTTTCAATGGAGTATGCCGTCTTCATGATGACAAGTGAGTGTGAGAACTGTCAATGTTTATTTGAAAGTCATCTGTTTTTATCATCACAACACAATCGCAAATATAGATAATAATGATGACTATGATAATGATAATGATAATGAAACAGTAATAATATTATCAATGATACTAATCATAATAATTATAATTGAAATGAGAATATTCGTTTTCATCATCATCATCATTGTAATGATAATATATGATATTAATAATGATAACAATAATTATATCAATACAATATTTCTGGGTTTAAATAGCGCTTAATACATCGACGATGTCTCTATGTAATAAACCTTTCATTGGATACATGCTTTCCACGCATACAATGTATGCACATTCCCCACCTCCAGCCAGGCACAATTAAATATATTGCTGAGAAAGCTACCATGACTATCGCATTTTACCGGCATGACCAGGTATCCATGTAGCACATTTGGCACCTGGGTAGAGATTGACATATACGTCGTTAATGCCAGACTGGAATTCAAACCTCCTATCTCTGAACTAAGAGCCATGCGAATGAAACACTTTACCATGACACATCCACATAGAAAAATTATGATCTTTAATGCTGACCGAGTGAAACGTAGGGTAACAAAAAATGTCGACAATGAATTAAAATACATCTTTCTTTTCACCCCTCCAACCATCCCCCTCTCTCTCTCTGCCTCATTATTATATTGCTCTGAGAATACTGTATATTAAGAAGGAAGAGGTAATCTGAAAAATGTGTCTACTTGAATAATAAACAATACAATAATATTAGCATGGAACTAGCAGGAACTCTTCGGTTTCTCATGTTATTCATCTTCCAACATGTGGATTTTCATTTACATCATATATATATATATATATTATATGCTTCATATATCGTCGCTCGCATCACGAACCGTCCTCTCCGCGCCTTTCCAAGCGAAAGTCAGTTTTGCAGAAAGCGCGTTTAAAAGATAGGACCTTTTGAAACGGTAATTGTTAGACTTTAGAATAGATTATATTAAAAATCAATGGGACTACTTGAAAGCTTTGGTCTAAGCGTTTTATACAGTGTGTTTAGATTTTCTTGAGTTGGATAATTTTTGCTACAATTGGTTTGTAAACAGATAGGACGGTTCGTGGAAAATATAAAATGCGCGATCACGCTACGCGATTTCACCACGAACCGTCTGCTCTACTTGCGCGCAACCTGACAGTGTACAAATTGAATGGAAGACTCTGGTACAGCGCGTAACAGAGGACGGTTCGTGGTGCAGACAAATCCTTTAATGGCTGAGCGGACGCTTTGTGATGATTACGGTATTACGTAACCAAGCATATTCACGCTCTGAAATTTTTACAGGATGTAGTAACCATGAGAATATGCACAAAATGAAGAAAAAAAAGAAAAATGAAAAAAATAGCAAATTTTGCTAAAGAGAATCACGAACCGTCTTCTCCGCGCATTTTTAAGCGAAAGTCAGTTTTGCAGAAAACGCGTTTAAAAGAAAGAACTTTTTGAAACGGTAATTGTTAGACTTTAGAATAGATTATATTAAAAATCAATGGGACTACTTGATAGCTTAGGTTAACGTTTTATACAGTGTGTTTAGATTTTCTTCAGTTGGAGTATTTTTGCTACAATTGATTTGTAAACAGAGAGGACGGTTCGTCGTATAGATAAAATGCGCGATCACGCTACGCGATTTCACCAGGAACCGTCTGCCCTACTTGCGGGCAACCTGACAGTGTACAAAATGAATGGAAGGCTCTGGTACTGCGCGCAACAGAGGACGGTTCGTGGTGCAGACAATTCCTATAATCGCTGAGCGGACGCTTTGTGATGATTACGGTATTACGTAACGAAGCATATTCACGCTCTGATTTTTTAACAGGATGTAGGTGTATAATATCATATGTGTGTGTTTATGTATATCACCCATACACCCGTGTTTTTATTCTTCTGTATTGCTATCCCTAGGTCCATTTGTCCATCTACTGTCGAAGAGATTCAAACCCCGATCCATAGCCATTGTCGGAGCTCTTCTATCCTCAGTGTGCGTGATGCTCACCTCTGCGGTGCGCTCAGTTTGGGTCATGGGAGCTTTATTTATGGCAGCAGGTAATAACAACAATAACAATAATAATACATGTAATAATAACATTTGTATAATAACCATGGATACAACTTTATATATGTATGTTGGTATGTACATATCAATGTATATATATATATATATATATATACGTATAATAAATGAAGAGCTCGGTTCCAAAAGCTACTACATCCATAAATCCAAGTTCTGAGAAAAACACGATTTTTTTAAAAATTATCATAGTTAACAATGTTAGTTTGAAATGATACTTTTGCTGATTATACCATCGTATGATACAAGTATAAAAACCACTTTAAAAAAAAAATCTAAGTCTGCACAAATAGTTTTCATGAATTTATGTTTTTTTAATTTTTGTGGATATAGTACCTTTTGGAACCGAAATTGGATAAAATACTTTTTAGAACCAAAAATCGTTCATACTGTATGCAACAACGGTGTCGATTTGTATCCGTGGTTGGGGGGGGGGGGGGGATGATAGGTGCCAACAAATTTCGGCAATGGATCAAAGCAACCAGGAGGTAGAAGCAGACGCGGATCCAGGATTTCTTAGGGGGGGGGGGGGTCCAAATTTGAAATTATGCGAGCGCAATTTTTTTTTTTTTTTTTTTTGGGGGGGGTAGACAAAAAAACACAAACATCACCCCACTCTTACATGCAGGCTCCGCTGAATGTATCTTGGCAGGGGTCAAGGGGTGGAGCCCCCATAAGCTCAGGGGTTTTATACATTAAATTATCGTCAGATGAGCATATTCTTATACCTTATTTGTGACACTGGCAGGTCACGAATTGGCGTGGGGTCCAGGGGGCGGATCCGCGGAAGCTCAGGGGTTTTGGGCAATAAATTACGGTCAGATGAGCATATTTTGATACCTTATTTGTGACACTGGCAGGTCACGAATTGGCGTGGGGTCCAGGGGGCGGATCCGCGGAAGCTCAGGGGTTTTGGGCAATAAATTACGGTCAGATGAGCATATTTTGATACCTTATTTGTGACACTGGCAAGACACAAATTGGTGTTGGGTCCAGGGTGCGGAGCCCCCAGAAGCTCAGAGGTTTTATACATTAAATTATCGTCAGATGAGCATATTTGTATACCTTATTTGTGACACTGGCAGGTCACGAATTGGCGTGGGGTCCAGGGGGTGGAGCCCCCAGAAGCTCAGAGGTTTTATACTTTAAATTATCGTCAGATGAGCATATTTTTAGACCTTATTTGTGACACTGTAAGGTCACGAATTGGCGTGAGGTCCAGGAGGCAGAGCCCCCGGAGCTCAGGAGTTTTGGGCAATAAATTACGGTCAGATGAGCATATTTTGATACCTTATTTGTGACACTAGCCGGACACTTGGCGTGAGGTCCTGGGGGTCGAGACCACAGAAGCTCACGGGTTTTAAGCATTAAATTACCGTCAGATGAGCATCCAGCCGTCCGCCTTAGGGCCCTAGGTGGGGTCCAGGGGGCAGAGCCCCCGGAAGTTCAGGGGTTTTAAGACATTTAATCACGGTCAGATGAGCAAAAAAAAATTGGGGGCCCCGAGAATTTGAAAATTACGTCGTCAGATATTTCGTTCAGGGGCTTGGGGGGGAGGAACACTTTTTTGTTGCTTTCTTTTCAAGAGGCACTAGATCCATGTGTGTAACTTAATAAAGAACTCTTTGTTTACCCGATTTTGTTCAGGTGTTTATGAAAATATGTTATTAAAAGATGCATGTGTTCATAATTTCTCTCGTAATTTAGGTTAATAATTTTTTTTCAAGGTACATAGAGGAAAATGTATATCATTATCTCCATTTGCTATCTAAAGATTTTGCTCCTTTCGGAAAATAGCTCTTCAAATGTTGTACATGTAGAGATAATAAACAAAGAAATGGATGAAATCAATAAAATAAAATGAGAATCCGGGAGCAAACTGAAAGTTTCGTCTCCTACATGCTGCCATTTGGACAAAACCGTCTTTCTCTTTAATGATACAATATTTTATTCAATACCTTACTTGAATTATGAAAAAAACGCATCATCAACCCCACATAGTCATAGCTTTAAAGGAGCTACACAAAGAAAATTTACTAAAAACTGATAATTAGAACAAATTACATATGGATGGAAAGATTTTCTCTTGAAAAACACGAATAATTTGCTGAGAAATCATATAGATATCGTGGAAAGGCGTAAAATGCAATTTTTCAAGACCCTTCTTAGACCCCCAAGCGCCCCCGAACGTAAGCCAAACACACGAGCGTAGCGAACTCTGAATAGTGACGTCACACCCTGGACAAACAGCTCGGTACCGGCTGCTAGCTTCCGCTTGGTCTGTCTAGCTGCAGACCAAGCGGAAGCTAGCAGCCTTCTTTTAACAGCCGTGTCCAGGGTGTGACATCACAATAGTGACGTCATACGAAGAACTACGACAAAATACGAAAAAATACGAATAGACAGTAAATCTGGATCTCAAAACTAACATTTTTGAAAGTTGATTTCTGCGGGCCCCAAACATATTTTGAAGAGGAAATTTGTTGTATTTGATCAGTAAGGCTTTCCCTTCGCAATGATATGAATTTTGCATCAATTCAATACACTTTTGCTTCTTGGTGTGACTCCTTTAAAAATCACTTCAGATTGAACTGGCCAAAAGTCATGTGATATTATTGTCTCATATACACTCTTAAAATGTTGGGTAAATTTAGTTGGGTAATTGTTGGTTGGTTACAAAAATTCGTTATTCTGGGCTATTATTACCCATTTAAGCATTCAAGTGTTTTAACCAATATTGGGCAATTATTTTTACTTAATTATTGGGCGGATATTTACCAACAGTATTGGTAAATGAGGGTTGGGAACCAGTTGCCCCGTAGTTGTGTAATTTTGCCACATTTCGTTTGCGAGTTGGGTAAATTTTGTTGGGCAACTGATGGTTGGGTAGAAATTCGCCTAGAAATTTACCAACATTATTTTGCAAATTAGGATTGAGTAATTTTTGCCTGTAGTTGTGTAATTTTGTCACATTCCCACTGCGAGTTGGGTAAATTTCGTTGGGCAACTGATGGTTGGGTATACACTCTTAGAAGGTTGGTTGAAATTAGTTGGGCAATTGATGGTTGGTCGAGAAATCGTTTCCAAAGTTGGGTAATTTTTATCCCAATCTATTTCAGGGCATTATATTTACCCAATTATTATACATTTAGCAAGAACATCGTTCCAAGGAGTTGAGAGCAATTTACCAAGTAGTTGGGTAATTGTTAGATGCTGAGGAATATTACTCATCACCACTTACCCAATTTGACTTTGCTCAAATTTTGTTTGCTCATATTTGGGTAATAATTGACCACCGCCTCTTACCCAATTTTACTTTGCTCAAATTTTTGTTTGCTCATATATTGGGTAATTAATGACCACCGCCTCTTACCCAATTTTACTTTGCTCAAATTTTTGTTTGCTCATATATTGGGTAATAATTGACCACCGCCTCTTACCCAATTTTACTTTGCTCAAATTTTTGTTTGCTCATATGCTGAGTAATAATTACCCATCACCACTTACCCAATTTTACTTTGCTCAAATTTTGTTTGCTCATATTTGGGTAATAATTGACCACCGCCTCTTACCCAATTTTACTTTGCTCAAATTTTTGTTTGCTCATATTATATTGGGTAATTAATGACCACCGCCTCTTACCCAATTTTACTTTGCTCAAATTTTTGTTTGCTCATATATTGGGTAATAAATGACCACCGCCTCTTACCCAATTTTACTTTGCCCAAATTTTTGTTTGCTCATATGCTGAGTAATAATTACCCATCACCACTTACCCAATTTTACTTTGCTCAAATTTTGTTTGCTCATAATTGGGTAATAATTGACCACCGCCTCTTACCCAATTTTACTTTGCTCAAATTTGTGTTTGCTCATATGCTGAGTAATATTTACCCATCACCACTTACCCCCTTTTACTTTGCTCAAATTTTTGTTTGCTCATATATTGGGTAATAAATGACCACCGCCTCTTACCCAATTTTACTTTGCCCAAATTTTTGTTTGCTCATATGCTGAGTAATAATTACCCATCACCACTTACCCAATTTTACTTTGCTCAAATTTTTGTTTGCTCATAATTGGGTAATAATTGACCACCGCCCCTTACCCAATTTATTTTGCCCATATTTGTGTTTGCTCATATGCTGAGTAATAATTACCCATCACCACTTACCGAATTTTACTTTGCTCAATTTTTGTTTGCTCATACATTGGGTACTATTTGACCAACGCCTGTTACCCAATTTCACTTTGCGCCTTTTTTTGTTTGCTTATATAGGGTAGTAATTGACCACCGCCTTTTACCAAATATATTTAGCTCAATTTTCTTTAGCTCACAATATGCTGTGTAAATATTGCTATGAAAAATTGAAATTATCTCTCCTGTAATTGTAACCATTTACTTCTACTTTAAAATTATAATAACAGAGTGTTGAAGCGACGATGAATTTGTGCGAGTTTGATGCTGAAAGAGTCCAAGATTTATCTTTTGTGAAAACTGAGCCATCTTAACCATGTAGGCCTATAGAGTTACATAATCTACGTAAGTAATGATCATGGAACGTACAGGCACGCTATCATCGTCAATTACGCGCATGCGTAATGGCAGTGGAAACCTTCGATGGGGACTAGACTTACGTTTAACCAGACTTGGGTAAAGTTTGCCTGGTATTGGTCTTGGGGTAGCGCGCACATGGTCGCTCGCGATATCAGCATGCCATGCGCAGTACTATTTCTATTTACTCGGTATAGCTAGCCGGCGCGGCCGTCCCGGGCCGGGCCGGGAGCTCGAGCTATATGATACACCAACGTAACTAGCAGCTGTACGTACGTACGTATATACGCATCATATCGGAGTCTTGCATGCTAGAGCCTGAGGGTCTAAAAATGGAGCTCGACAACTGCTGCGGAGATAGTTCAAGTGAAGATGGGTTCATAGACCCTCTCACCAAAATCGTTCAAAGGTGGGGATGTCCGTCAGTGTTAAAGATACTAGAAGGTACGTTCACATCTTATTGAGATTAGAAGTTTAGAACATGATCAACAGGTACTTGCTGTAGACTTGTTCCCATATCCATAACACATGGGCAACATGTAGACTAGTTCTATATGCCTCAGCAATGGTTAATGAATACGCTTCAATTCAATTGGTCTATTAAACTTTGCCTCAAATTTGCTCTTTTAATGCATGTGTTACTAATCCAAACTAATATTTGATTGATATAGATATCAAATTCAAATTGTGTACTGTTTCCATGAATTTTAGATCACAAATGAATATTTAAAAATATTTTGTTCAAGATTTTACAAAACCCAAAGGCCAAAACCCTGATTTCTGTGCTGTTTCCTGCTACAATACATACATAACACAATACCCTCCATTTTCTATGGATCATGGGTGGTATGGGGTCCAATACATTGGACCACATACTTGTAGGTGTGTACCCAGATAGTATTACAGTAGTCTACGTGGGACTGGTGTAATTTTGAACAATTATCTCTGTTATCTGAAATTGGTATTACTATACTAGATCTAGTCTAGGTCTAGATCTAGGTCTAGGCCTACTTATATTTAATAATCAACACTGAACTGAATGATTCATCAGAAAATTGAAGTTGTCAAATAATGTACAATTTTATGAACATTATTTTGTGGAAGATCATCTTTCATTTTCCTGTAGATCTAGAAGTCTAGATTTCAAAAAGTGAGACAATTTGTCTTGCCCATTGCCATGTTAAGGATTTTGCCCTTTCATTTTCTACAGGACTTTGAAATCCAAACACTCTAAAAAATGTTGGGCAAGTGCCCAATTTTTACCCAACATGAGGGCACTTATGTGTCCGACTAACTATTGGGTAAATTAAAGATTTTGCATGATTTACCCAGTGTTGGATGAAAAGAAAATACCCAACTTTTAACCAACAAAATTTACCCCAATAGGAAATTCACCCAATTCTCACCATAATGTGTAGTATATTCGACACTAGTTGGGCAAATTATTTCATCAGTAACTACATGGTTGGTAGAAAATAACCCAATTATTGGACAAAAATGACCAACTTTAATTTGCCCAAAAATATTACCCAATTATTTCATCGGTAACTACATGGTTGGTAGAAAATAACCCAATTGTTGGAAAAAATTTGCCCAACATCAGTTTTACCAAGTAACACCTACCCAACTTATTTCTGACCTTTTATTAGGTAACTTCATACAGTAAATGGTTGGGAGAAATTATTTGACAAAAACGTGCCAAACTTTGATTTGCCCAGTAACATCTGCCTAACTTTGTTTTACAGAGCATAGACTCTACATCCTCTTGGTTTTAAATGGGGCTATTAATTATGTGCTATTGCGATATTCCTTGTCACAACTAAAAGGCAGTTGACCCACATTTTAGGCCATATTAATAGCCTAATTCAAAACCAAGAGGCTGTGGTGGTTTTCGAAATTGCAGTGACCTCGCTGTAGTACACGAATGGGCACAATTTTTTAAATGGGTACATTTTTTCTCATTTTTAAAAATCTTTTTCTGAAAATAATTTTTAAATATGGAAAAATTACAGATGCTTAAGCCACCAAATTATGCCCACAAAATTGTACACTATTTGACTACATGTCCAGATTTCAATGAAATCATTAGAACCGATGGACGGATTACCATCCAAACTTGGGACATGTACATGTATCTTGCAAGTTGCAAAGCCAACGAACTGATTCGATTTTGGGATGGAGGTGCACATGGAGGAAGGACATTCGTTAGTACAGGATTAACTGTCCTATTTTGCTTCACATCAGTGAAATGTTCCAGCACATGCATTTTTTTAATGTTTCACACCACTGAACAATAAGCTGTACAAAAGAATTATTAAACACCACAAATTATCTTTTCTAGGATAAACAATTGTCAGTTGCCTCTATTCAAGGGAACACACTAGAATTTATATATGGTTGTATGGTACTGTAAGTGGCCTGTGAAAGGCTTGAGTGCTAGACTTTTTGAGAAACCCTGGTCAGATAAAGCTAGGTTATTTGTCATACTAAAGCTGAGAAACATGGCTACTAATGCAGACAATATCATGGCAGCCGCAAAAGGTTGAAAAAAACAATTACCGGTATGGCAGTTTAAAGTTGAAGTAATAGGCATGACAGTGCACATGGAGAAGACACATATGATTATCAATGAATTAGTAATGTTAATTAACCAATCAGCATACATTGACCTCTGCTAACTCTCAAATCATTCTGATTCATTTGGTAAGTTGAATGACTTTCTTTGAAATCAAATTCATTGCTGATGCAACTAATCTTTATACTTGAAATAGGCCCCTACATTGTTAAAAATTAGGCACAATTTGACTAAACTAAGGTGATTACTAGTATGACTTTAGAAAAGGTTTCCATTCTTAATTTGATTGTGTGGATGTTAGTAACATCACCTGAAAATAAATAGCAATTAGTTGATACAATTCGCTAGTATGATCTAAAAGTAAGTTTTCTATACGAAGACCAAATTTTCGAGAAAATCGCATTTGAAAATTCAGATTTTCATAGACCCTTGTGGAATAAGAAAACATTGATTATGCGATTTATTTAAAATGGAAGATATTTTAGCTGGAACATGAGCAAATGTTTACAGCTTATCATTATCTAAAACATATACTTTTGTTTAATTTGCGCAACCATACGTGTGTTTGTGGTATTATATGAAAACAATCAGTTTATGCTGCACTAAGCCTTATTTATCAATCTCTCCCTCTTCTTCTCCAGAAAATGAAGTTGATGTGGAAACCCTTCCCCTTCTAAGTGAAAGTATAATCACATCCTTCATACCCAAGATTGGACCTCGATTGAAGTTTCTCGCTGGGTGGCGTGCAGAGGTAGGCCCTAGATATGGCACAATATCTCACTATGGATAGTTACAGATGCTTTCAGTGTCTTGATTTAATTAGGGGGGATATTTCTTGCCTATTCCATCATTTAAAATACACACATACAACAACCAGGGGAAAAAATGTAAGTATAACATGCATGCAAGGGGCATGTAGACTAACATTTCGTACATTATCGGGATATAGAAAACATCTCATTTCAAAGCACGCTGCACGGATAAAGACGTCAAGCACAACTACAAAAGCAGTTCCAGATCACCAAAGTGAAACCTGTTATGAAGGATCTGTTCTAGGAAAGAATAACAACACTGAAGGGAATTTGGAACAACTGCACCAGGAAAAGGCATTGTTTGTTGGAGAAAGCAGTGAGCAGGAAGATGTCTCTTTTGAAACGCAAACAGAGAGACTACCTGATATTGCAGCAAAGTTTGTAGCAGAACTCAGGGCAAGGACTAATGTGCCTGCTTCACACACCAACAAGGTCATTCAAACAGCACAAGATTTGGTTATTTCTGTGTTACAAACTGTGCAACAGGATGTGATGGATATCTTAAGTGAGCCACAATATGCAGCTAACAGTGAGCTGAGATCTGATATACAAGATGTATTCGAGAATTCAAAGAATCCATTTTCAGAGCTCATGTCAGATACTCAACAGAAAAAATATTTCTCTGAGAAAGGTGATTTCATTCAGCCTTGTGAGGTGTTGTTGGGAACTTGCTTAAAACCAAAAATTGATCAAAAGACAGGTGATCCACTGCAAAGCACACAAAAAGAAACCTTTCAATATATACCACTAGCTGACACTATTAAACAATACTTAGAGCGACCAGGAGTAATGAACGCCATACTGTCTCAAAAAGGATCAAAAGATAATGATGTTTTGTATTCATTCAAAGATGGTCACTATTATAAAAGGCAGGATGCTACTGCTAGACAAGATTGTGAATTCTTAGTGCCTCTGTTGTTGTACAATGATGAGTTTGAGACAGCCAATCCGCTTGGGTCAAAACGCGGCAAACACAAGGTAAGTGCCTTTTATACAAGTGTGTTATCCCTTCCCAGGAAATACCAGGCTAGGCTGGAAAATATCATGCTCACAGCTATGATCACATCTCCGCTTTTGAGTAAATATGGCATCTCAGAAGTTTTGAAGGTAATCAAGGATGATCTGCAGCAGATGTGGACTGATGGACTCATTATCAAGTGCAAAGAGTTTGAGGGTAGGGTCAAACCCTACTTATTCCAAGTTGTAGGGGACAATCTTGGCATTCATGCCATGCTGGGATGTACAACCTGTTTCCGTGCCAACTATTACTGTAGATTCTGTAGAGGCCATCGCTCGTTGCTTCAGAAACAGCCAAAAGAGGATGCCCAATATCTCCGTGATGAAATAAACTATGATACAGATCTTCAAAAGCCCTTGTCAGAATCTGGCTTGAAGCATGCAACAGTTTTGAATGAATTGCCTTACTACCATTCCACCCAAAACTTATGTCCAGATGTAATGCATGATTTTACAGAGGGAGTCTTGCCCCTGGAAATGCACCTTGTTTTGAGTAAACTTGTTCAGAAGGGTTTCATAACACTGGATGAGGTGAACAGTAGAAAATCCTCATTCAATTTTGGCTTTGTGGACCGCAAAAACAGACCAAGCCCAATCAGGCAGGCATCACTGAAGAATCCATATTCTGCCAGTGGACAGACATCAGCACAGATGACGTGCCTTGCATACAACATCCCTCTCATGTTAGGAGACAAGATTGATGAGATGTGTGATGAGTGGGAACTCTTACTGTCAATCATTGACATCTTCAAAATCATTATGAGTCCCAGTATCAGTAAGTCTGCCATCTATGTCCTGAAGGCAATGATTGATGATCACCACAGGCTCTTCATGCAGCTCTTCCCTGAAGCTAGTCTAACTCCGAAGCAGCACTTTCTTGTGCATTACCCACGTGCACTGAAACACCTTGGGCCACTGACCCAGTATTCAGCATTGCGTTTTGAAGCAATGCACAGACCTTTCAAGCAGATTGCCAGTGTATCTTGCAACTACCAAAACATTGTCAAAACATTGGCTAACAGATACCAAATGGCACGGTGCTACAGGTCAGTATCAAATCAGTCACTGGATAGCCAAGATATCAATGTGTCACAGCAAGCTGCAGCCCTGCTTGGTGATCTACTTGATGATGAGGCACTTTGCAAACACATTAACTGTGGAAGGGGAACCGAAGTTACAGTTGCTGGGAAAGTGGACATTCATGGATATGAGTTCCGGGCAGGTGTTGATGTACTTCTATATTGGACTGATGATGATGGACCCACGTTTGGACGTGTTCAGCATATTGTAGTGGTGCAAGAAAAGTTGTATCTGCTCCTTCGGCTGTATCAGACCTTGTACTTCAACAGACATGTTGAAGCATTTGCAGTACAGGTGGGCAGAGAGGAAGCACAAGCTGCTGTTGAATGGTGTGACCTGTTTGATCACAGGCCAGTCAATGCTGTCCAGTCGTATAGTGGAAGAGGGCGCTGCTTGTATATTGTGGTGCACCATTCATTCATCTAGGAACAAGAAGGTACGTGTAGGCAACCCGTTGCAAGCAAGTGATATATTTTTACAACTAGACATTACAGGTGCACTTGCAAATTTTGTCTTAGAGAACAGAACCAAAACAAAGCAAAAGAAAGAAACTGTTATTCCAATTACAATTATATCTATGAATCAGTTCTTAGTGTATCATTCTACACATTTTGATTGAAAAAATAGCTAAGAAGCTAACCTTGATCGATCTGTACTGACTTGCTAACAAATTTTGATTATTCCAATGAAAATTTTACAGTAAATATCTGGTTTGAATTTTTTAACTCGTTATTAACTTCATTGTTTCTGTATCTGAAAATGTGTCTGTTATATTTGCATTCATTCATATTATGTTGTAATTTCTTAAATGTACCATGACTCATGCCAAGTTTTTCTAAAATATGACTTCATTGAGGCCCCGGAAATGTGCTATTTTTTACCAATTATGTTCCTGCCTAAAGTGAAAGTTCCTAACTGGATATTATTATATTATAGATGTACTGAAGAAGCTTCGGCTCATGAGTGACCACTTTTCAATTATGGGTTTGCTTTAAATAGGACAAGGGTACAGAAACAGTGAGAATGATTTTCCCCTTCAAGGAATAAACTTGATACTAAAGTCTAACCTGGGGCTGTTTGTGTCATTAATAATGTAAAGAATAATCAGTCATTTACATGTACATTGAAAGTTCAATTATTTTTCATTTATTTATTGTAGTATCATGCTGCAAATCAACAAAGCATGGAACAAGCATCAACGTCGACAAGAAGCCCATCAGTGTTCTCCTTAGATGACTGCTCAGATCTCTCTTGTGTAACAGGAAGTGAGTGGAGTCCCAGACAAAGCCCTTCCCAGCCCAGTTTGGATACGCCACTTTACGACTCCCCAGAATCCAAGAGTCCTGATCAACATCCTCCCCTGAAACGGGTCAAGAAAGTGCATTTCGTAAGTTTATGTATATAGTGGGCTGATACAATTGAAGAGTGGGCATGTCGAGTCACCATCATTCATCAGTTTTTATGCCTCCAACACATAAGGGTGCCGGAGGCATTATGTCTTGGAGTTATATCTGTCTGTCAGTATTTCTGACAAGCAGCAGGGCTCAAAGGTGAAAGGTCAGTTCAAAGGTTATTCAAGTTTTTACTCAAAATACCATTTTATTTCTACATCTGCAGAATGGCTAGTGATATGATTTGGTAGGTACATTTTGGTATGAATGAATAAAGGAATGTTATGGAAAATGTTTGGTTGGGGTTATGGGTTTTAAGCTAGTCTAAGGTCAGTTTCAAGGTTTCATTGAAATTTTTTATCAGAACAAAGTTTGCAAGGAATGCCCAGTGAGTGATTTATGATGGGCTTATTGTAGGAGGTCGGACAGCCAGAGATATACCCACCGACTGCATGCTGTCACATTTCACTTGTTTATTCTGAATTTACTGATCTTTAAAAAAAAAATCCTTTATCTGTTGCAGAACATTGCTTGTATATTGAGAGAGACCACCATGGGAAGAGCAGCATTAAGGAACATCAATGCTACAAATCTCTGCAGCAAAAGGGACCGGCATACTGTTGTGGATATGTTGACTCAGTACCTGATACGGGAGTATGGTACCAAGCCAAGCTCATTTGTGAAGGCATCAATGGCCCATGCCATTGTGACAAGCTTTCCTTTCTTAAAAGATCCAGAATCTCCACTTGGCTATGTAAGTCCTGTCCATGAATTGCTTTCCTTAATATATGTGACCTCAGGTATGGCTCAGATCACCACTTTTTTCTGGACTGATTTATGGATTGATTCTTACCACAGCGGGCATTTATTACTTGGAGGTGCCTTCTTAGGTTGTCCATCCATACCTCCATCTGTCCCTACCCCACAGACCCCATTTACAAGAAAGTGAAATTTTATGAGAAGTTTCTGTTTGAGCCAGAAGCAATAAGCTACTTTAAGGTCTAAATCAAATAAATTATGTGTTTATGCAATAACTTTTGGAATACTGGATCATATTATTTTGTGTAACTTGCTATGAAGCTTCCTCAATTTTGTTATTCTTTTATTTATTATATTGGAGATGCTCAATCAATTGCATGTTGTATCACATTATCACAAGCATTATAAGAGCATCTCTGGCAATAGTAAATTTGACAGTAGACAGGCCTGAAAAGCTTACAAATAATGAAAAGCTAATATGGCATCAATCACTAAATCGTGCAATATTTTTGTTTATTTTTACCACTTGTTTATAAGTTATATTATCCAGTAATGACACATCTCTTAATATTTAGACTTGTGTCTCTGCATGCCATTGAGTAATGGATATTCACAGAATTATCCATCATTCACTTTGTTTTTGCAATGACTTGATGACATTGCTGGAATATAACAGTGTGCAGTTAGAAATAGGTACTTAAGAGGACAAACCTTGTTATTGCAAACACTGACATATGTAACAAAATATGTAAATGTACAGTTTACACTGGAATTTTATTGTGCTTTTATTTGATTATTATTAATGTTTAACAAATGTTGTTGAGCATTACTGTTTTTGAAGTTGAATTATGAAGGAATTTTAATTTATTTGAGCAGGAGGCCTGGTACTGCGTGGGGGCCAAGGGACGGCCAGCAACAGGCTACCTGGAGGAACATCTAAGGTACGTCAGAAAGAAGGAGAAGTCTCTGAGGGTACCATTAGCTGTACAGGAACACAAGGCAGAGTCTCAAAAGCAAGGTATTCTGGCTACTTTTTCATATAGTTAAAGTTATGAGTTATTCAGATCCGTCTGATGAAGTCATGCTGTGCCATAACAAACTGGTGGGGCATGAGCAATGCCAACTAAAACCCCCCTTCCAATACAATCATCAAAAACTTGTTGATACATGCTAATTGTTGATTGTTCTGTTGCATTATATCCAGGAGATACTGATCTTGAGTCTGTGAACGATGATAACATCGCGACAATGGAAGAATGGCTGCGTAACAACAAGGAGCCAGAGGACATGGTGAAGGACTACATGAAACAAACAGCAACAAAAAGACATGACTGGATCAAGAGAAGTGACTGTTGTGTGAAGAACATTCTTACCACATATCCCAGACTTCTCGATGCTGGAATGGTATGTGGACCTTGATTTTTCTTCTGCATGTGACAAGAAAGGACATTAAATTAAACTAGAGTCGCATGTTTTGAGAAGTAACTTTTTTGTTTTTTTGGTTGCATGGGCAGGTTTACTTTAGCAGTCTCCTCAAAGGGATCGTTTAACAATCTGAGATACACGGTCCTACATGTAACCAGTGTCTGTGATATGGTGTAATATTGAAGCCCTAAACAAATCGCGCTTCAAAATGATCAAGAAGTGCCTCAAAAAAGTAAAAATCTTTGAGTAACCGTTTTACCATACCTGTTTTCCCCAATAGACTGTAGTGTTATGAAAGCCGTTTAGCGAACGGTTTTCAAAATTTGTAATTCCAATCATTAATATCTTGATAATCAGACAGGTGATCGGCTTGTAAAAGTCATGGAGTTCCTGACTGACCTAAAGGTTTATAATTATCATTGCAGCATGAGCTTAATCAAGGATTATTTCTAAAGGATCTAAGACAAAGTTACCGGATCCCTTTAAGTGTTGCAGTAATGCTTTGACTTTCTGAGATGTAGATGTAAGTTCATGCAAGGTTAGCTCATATTGCACAAGCTTATATGTCTTGTGACTCTTGTCTTGTAAATAGATACAAAACTATTCGTTTTTGTTTAGATATTGTTTAGAGATTTAAATTTAAAATTTAATTGTTATTTTTGTATACTCTGCACCTAAGATAGTGAATTGGATTGAATGTACACCTACAATAGCCACAATTGATGTTAAGATAAGATTTGCAAGGATTTGAATGGTACACACTAACAATTATCGGTTCAATAGGGGTGCACGATTTCTGTACCAAGACTCGACTTGCTCATCCTCTCCCTTACAAGTGCACGGACTGGTTCGCAGTGCAACATAGCTCCTGTTTGGGAATTCAAACCCCTATCTGCACCTCAATCTTAGGGTGCACATCTGCACCCTAAGAGGGTAGGGGTTTGAATTATCATGCAGGATCGAGCTATCTTGTACTGTGAACAAAATCCTGCACTAGTAAAGGAGCGCGCAAGCACGACGAGTCCTACAGAAATCGTGCATCCCTATTGAACCGATAATTGTTAGTGTGTACCATTCAAATCCTTGCAAAATGGTAAAGAGGAGATGCAAATGAAAGATATCCTACCTTTCATCTGGCTTCTATAACTATCCTAACAATTACAGATTGAAGGAGATTTTGCAGAATTGTTCCCAGAGAAAGCAAACGCGCTGTACCAGAAGTGGCCCACATTCTGTAACAAAGTAGTGGACTTCACCGAGAAAACTGGCAACTGGAGAAGTGCAAGAGCCGAATTCGAAAACATTCATGACCCTGGGAAACTCAGTCTTGGTATGTAGTGTCAGAACACACATTTGACAGTATTAGTGAAAATGACTTGAGAGAAAGTCAAAAGAATTTATTTCAACTACACTACTAATATGATGTTTATTTTTGTGGCCAGGACCAAACATTGAGTCTAATATCCCCCCTGTAAGGAATTGAACTGAAATAAATAAAAGTGCTCTGAAACATATAATACATGTACAACATATGATAAAAACATGATTCCATGACAAAGGTTTAGCATACTTTTACTTGCTTGTTTTGTTTGTTTGCTTTTTGGGGTGGGGATGGTGGTTTAAAGCTCATTGGGAAGGCTATGCTGAAGTTTGTGCAATTTTGATTTTCTTTACTCAGAAAGCTGAGCTCCAAATTACTGACTGACATTTACGTTGAGTGATTTTACCCATATTTGTAGAAAATAATTGTTGTATTCGACCGTTATTTTTAATTTGCTGTATATAACTGTACATTTTGTAAGATGTTCCATAATTGACCTGTTTGCTGTTGCACCTTTTCTTCATATGTAATTGGGACTTAATTACTTAACTCTTTTATTGTTTCCCTCTTTTTAGAGGAAAAGAGCAATCTTGGATTCTACATGCTCCCAGTCTTGTTCCGAGGAAGGAAAGATTCCAAGAGAGGAACGTACACCACTGCAGAAACATTGTCGTCCTTCATTGACGTTCAACCAGTAAGTATATGTGCTGGGGAGGTGGTAAAGTAATGACATGTAAGGCATATATTTTGGTTTGTGTTTAAAATCTTGCCATAGTAATCATATTTCATTACAAACAAATTCAATAGTTAATTTGTTAAGAGTTTCAAACCTAGGACAACTGATGAAATTGAGGTTGAAATGCAATACCTATGTTCTTACCAGATAAGGCATTGCCATAACATTTTATTTGTGTAAAACTTGAAAAGCAACCATTTTCAAGTTCCTAGTAATGGGCACGCTGGTCCCCAAGGAGGCCCTGCAGGGGCAACACTAGGCGCTTTAATCTTAATAAGTCAGTTCGTCATTATCTGTGGTACAACTACAAATGGCCTCAGATTTGTCATCACATCGCATTTCACTCATGAATGCAAGCAATTAAGTCCTTTAACCTGCAAATGACATGTGAAAAATGCATGCTTATATTAACAGGCTGTATATGCCTTCCAGCTTAGTTGATGTAATGCTCTGAACGTGACCAGTTTGGGTACAGTTGACCTTTGCCGCAGGGATATTTAAGAATACCCAGTAATGTTTTGATGGGACAGGGATGAACATGAATAAAAAAATTTGGGTGTCCTGTAGGTGATTGTGGATTCATAAGCAGAAGCATTCGACAAGCATCAAATATATATATATCAATCCATATAATTACAAATGATTTATTCTTGATTTCTCTTTGGACTACAGGAGGTTCTCGACATCCAGACTTATGTTGATAACATTGATGAAGCAGTCAGGTCACAGCCATTTGTTGTTGTGCGTGGGAACATTCTCACACCAATACAGGCGTACGTCGTAGTAGAGAGGAGGATACTTCCTGCCGCAACACTGCTTAAAGCAGTCGACTTGTGCTTTAAGGCACTTTATGTGATGGATATCGAATATCAGCCGCAAAGCTGTTCTGTTTGGAAATTTCTCCAGATTGTGGTGTTCCAGTTTACCGATGGGGAGCATCTTACACCAAAGCTGCGGGAGGTCCGAGCCTTCATGAACATGCCATAAGCCATCATGATGTGTTCACGCCAAGGATGATTACTGGTGATATATTTTCTACAGATGAAACTGACACATCATCGTTTAGCACATTTTGGATACTTGAACCAGTTTATTTTGGGAGAAAAAAAACTGGAAAAAAGTATTATTTTGGACAAAATAACCTTAAAGACAAACTGTTATGAGTTGGATTCAGCACATTATTTTACATAATTTAGACATGTTTGTGCAAGACTGAAGATTTGAGGGTGGGGTGAGGATCGCTGAATAATATAAAAAAAAGAGTGAATTTATACACAGCAGAAGTCTTTGTGTACATTTTAAAAATGATGAAAGGCTTATTGTTTTATCCCAATCATTGCTTAACATCCCCACCTTGAAAGTTTAAGAAAACAAATGAATATATGCCAAGTATAAATACAAAACATATTATTGGCTATAAATCTTTTGCACTGGCGTATACAAATGCTTATCGTGTTTGGTCTTAATCCCAAGAGTACTGTTTCATAACTCATACATCAAAATGATATATTTCTTCATAAAACATGAGCTATGATATTTTCTGCGTTTAAAACAGCAAGTGGGGTATATGATTGTAAATTACATATACCATTAATTTTCATGTAATGTGTATCGTCCATTGACCCTACGCTGAACTCTCTGCTGAATGGACTGCATGCATTAATTTACATCGCGCAAAGCAGAAGTAGAGAAGTCAACATTTGCATCTACATTTTGCAAAATTGTATTGATATTATTGATAATATCAATAAAATCAATTAAACTGAGTATAGCAGGTAGGGTCAATTGATTGTTGTTGTCTTTAATCTAATCAAAAAGTTATAGTAGGCAGTGTGTATCCTTGTTATTTGATCAGTACCTGTTCACCATCACGGATTTGAATTTGTTTCCTCTTTTTTTTTCACTTCAAAAAAATGTGTGCATGTGTAACACTCTAAGGCAGAGTATTGGTGTGTCAGGATAAATGAACACTATGCCACACCCACAAAATATATATGATGCACATATTCATGTATGAAATCAGAGTTCATGGGATACATACAGTGTACATCAAAGTTGTCATGCTGCACCAAACAGGGGCTATATTTGCATTTACTTTTTTTAAAAGGTTGTATTTTTTCCACCAAAAATTGTAATGTTGTAGTTGATGTTAACAAGTTTTGTTTTTACGTTTCTGATGAAAACAACAACATGTGTTTACTGTGTATGTTATTTGTGTTTCAGTTAAGCAATTATTACCCTTTAGATGAGAAAAAGAGTTGAGCAAATAGATGTTATGGAAAAAATGTTGAGCAATGATTATCCAACAGACGAATTAAAGAGTTGGGCAAATGGATATTGTGGAGAAATAGTTGAGCAATTATTACCCAATAGATGGTTGTTTTGATAGTTGGGCAAATGGATATTGTGGAGAAATAGTTGAGCAATTATTACCCAATAGATGGGTGTTTTGATAGTTGGGCAAATGGATATTGTGGAGAAATAGTTGAGCAATTATTACCCAATAGATGGGTGTTTTGAGAGTTGGGCAAATGGATCTTGTGGAGAAATAGTTGAGCAATTATTACCCAATAGATGGGTGTTTTGAGAGTTGGGCAAATGGATATTGCGGAGAAATTGTTGAGCAATTATTACCCAATAGATGGGTGTTTTGAGAGTTGGGCAAATGGATATTGCGGAGAAATTGTTGAGCAATTATTACCCAATAGATGGGTGTTTTGAGAGTTGGGCAACTGGATATTGCGAAGAAATTGTTGAGCAATTATTACCCAATAGATGGGTGTTTTGAGAGTTGGGCAAATGGATATTGTGGAGAAATAGTTGAGCAATTATTACCCAATAGATGGGTGTTTTGATAGTTGGGCAAATGGATATTGTGGAGAAATAGTTGAGCAATTATTACTCAATAGATGGGTGTTTTGATAGTTGGGCAAATGGATATTGTTGAGCAATTATTACCCAATGGATGGGTGTTTTGCGAGTTGGGCAAATGGATGTTGCAGAGAAATTGTTGAGCAATTATTACCCAATAGATGGGTGTTTTGATAGTTGGGCAGACTGGGAGTTGGGTAAAAACTGGTTGGGCATTTAATTAACCAACATTAAACTTACTCAAAAGTTGGGCAAATAGAAGGTTGGGCAATATCTAACTGGGTAAAATTGGTTGGGCAAGAAATTACCCAACTGAAAATATAACCAACTGTTAGGCAATTGTAGAGTTGGGTAAAATCTGATGGGTCACCAACTGACGGGCAATTTAATTTGCCCAACCACATAGCAAACTGATTACCCAACATCAGTTGGGCAGATTTTAACCAATAGTTGTGTGGACCGTATGTTGCTCAGTGTTGGTTAAAAGTTGGGCATTTTTTTGCCCAACTATTTTAAGTGTGTACGGTTGTCTTATTTACTTCGTTTTCTATTTATATATGTATGTATTACCATGGTATTATGGAAATGAGATAGAAAAATGTGTATATTGATGGTCATCTTGCGAGTAATAACCATTTACTACTCTCATCGGGCTCTCATCATATATCCCCCCACCCCCGGAATCGACACCCATGGTTTGCAAGTTACAATGCATGACTTGAATGGATATGGTACCTTTTGGAAGCGAACTGATTTTTAAATGCCATTTTTTACTTTTTTTTTTAATTCAGCTTGTTGGAAGTGTCAGTGTATGAGGCTACTGGAAATGTGTACATTAATGCAAAATAAAAAGACTTTTGATGAAACATGAATGTAGTACCGTTTGCAATCGAGCTCTTCATATATGATAATGTGTATATATACATATATGTATCTATGTATAGTTAAGAACTGAATTATTCATAACCGTGTGCTACCGTGTCGTAAATGGTGGCCGGCGAGTGGCCGGCGAGACCCGGCAAAACCCGGCGAAAGTTTTGGGCATGCCAACAACTTTCGCCGTGTGCCACCTTCTTGTACCCACACGGCTATAACCCGGTATGAGCACGATACGAGGACGGTATAAGGGCGGTTGGAAGGTACGAGGCCGTTATGGATCCGTTCGTGGGGCGGTGAGAACGGTGACGGCGGTAATATTTCGTCCAACGGGTTGTTACCGTGTTAATACCGGCCTCGTACCGGGTTCTCGCCGTGCGCTCAACGTTGACCCAACGCCTCATGTAGGCTACATACCGGCCCCACACCGGTCTACTAACGCTCGACAGCTTTTAACGACCTAATAATGTCCTCTTACGGTTCACCGTACTTTTAACGTCTCTATACCGGGCTTGTGATGTGTGTTTAACATCGCGCCCATTCAGAAACCGTGCCAGACACCGTGACTCTATATTTTACTGTATACAAGTGCTTCCTCTGTTGTTTCCTGCGGATCGGGGAACTTCCTAGCTGTACCCCTACCCCTGCCAGCTGATATCCTTCCATGCAGAGGCGGCCCTCCGGGGGTGGAGGAGGGGAGGGGGGGAACTGACAGGGGGAGAGGGTAGAGGGCCCCCATTTTCACGTACCCCAAAGTGCCCTGTTTATTTCAACATCTGCCTCTTTTTTCTTCTTAATAAGACTAAGACCCACTTCCATCTTCAAATATAAGCACCCTTTCACCTCCGATAAATGCCCTTATTAAAATCTGATCGATGCCCCTTTTCTTTAAACTAATGCACATTTTCCTTTATCATAAGTGCCCCTTATTAATTCTCAAAGTACCCCTCTTCAGGTGCGATAAGTGCCCCTTTTTACCTGATAATTTTCTTTGTAACAATTAATACGCGCCCCTTTTCCTTTCTAATAGGGGACATATCCCCTTTTCATATATGCCCCTTTTCACCTCTTATAAATGCCCCTATCAAAATCTGATGGGTGCCCCTTTTCCATCGACAAATGCCCATTTCCCATTCTCATAAGTGCTTTTGTCTTCCCTCGTGAGTACATCTTTTTGTAGGTGTAAGAAGTGCCTTATTTTCACCTCTGATAATTCATACCATTTGTAATTTGACACGTGCTCCTTTTCTGTTCTAATAAGTGTCTTATTCCTTTCGATAAGTGTCCCCTTTTCCTCTCAGCATTAAACGCGCCCCTACTTTCAAGAGCAATTTACTCCAAAGCTCGCTCGCATTTATAGTGGATAAAATTATGTTACTTATCAAAAGCCTTTAAAGTCTTTCATTATGAGAATGTGCTTATGATCCGTCAGGATTGGGTTATTTCCTCTTTAAAAGATTGTTTATAATTTTTCGTACTGCGACCTCTCAATTCTTAACATTTTTCCTCGCCGTCGCTTCGCTCGCTCGCAAATGAATTTTCAGACGATTACACCCAACTGCGAAAGTATGATGCTTAAGCAAATAACTTGTATGGTGTATAAAGAGAAACAAATATTGAAATCATCCCTGATAACATAATCACAATGTAGGGGTATAACAAATTGTATATTTTTGCTTTGAGATTTCCATTTGTAGGTGCCCTTTTTCCAGAAATTGCCCTTTTTTGTTGTTGGTGCCCCCCCCCCCCCCCCACTTTGGAAGTTACTCCGCCGCCCCTGCTTCCATGTGTAGGCATTATGAAAAATTGTGAAGAATTATGAAGCATTTTTGAGAATAACGAAGAGGAGGACGTACATCCGTGAACTCGAGAACTTAAGTGTGACCGGCCGGGTGAGTGCCAAGCTTTTATATACGGTGCGTGACGTCTTCAAGGCGGAGCGAACGTTTAGCGAACGGTATGGATGCGTTCCGGGTGGAAAAGGCCGGTATCCAACCGCTGAGGACCCGGCGAGGGAACGGCCAACACGGTGACACTAGCTGGTACGAGGACGCTGTAAGCGATAAGGACCCGGTATGGAGACGGAATGGAAACGTTGAGGTCACGGTGGAAAAAATTAACAAAATTAAAATCTTTGCGGCCGGCGAGATTTTCACCGCTTGTCATTTAAATCAAACGGTATGGTCCCGCTGGGCTTAGCCGGCGCCATGGGACAGCACCACTACGAATTACAAAACCCTTAAGTGGCTCTCACACTCTGCCGTGTAGGCCTACCGTGTGCCATCGTGCGCGAAAATGTCTGCGGACGGTGGAGAACGGCGAGGGCACACGGTGGTTCGTTATCAAAGCGGGCAACACGTTAATAGGGCGTTGGCGCTTATTTACACTCGGTGGGACCCGGCGAAAGTTTTGGGCATGTTCAAAACTTTGGCCGGCTGGCACCGGCAGCAAGTAAGCGGCAAGAGGACGGTGTTGAACGGTATGAGGACGGTATGAATACGTTATGAAAACGGTCACACTGTATGAACACGTTCATAACCCGTTACAGAACGGTGATGAACGGACAAAAAAAAATCCACCGTCTGCAACGGGTTGTAAGCGTTGCCGTTCAAATCGGGGTATTTATGGCAGTCGTGTCATGACGTCAGCAGTCCAGGGACTCGCTCACAGGACGCTCCGAGCGGTGGGGGGACGCTAAGTGACTGGTAGGTGGCTGCTACAAACCCGGTGCACACGTTCGAGACCCGGTATGGGCCCGGTATTGAAACGGCCAAAATTTTCAACAAAAGTCAATCTGGGCGGTGAAGACGGTAGAAGCACGTTCAACACCCGGTATGCGCCCGGTGAGAACGGTCAGAAGATGGCAACGAAACGGTGAAAAGATTAATTTTATGAATTTTTTTTTTGCGGCCGGGGACAAGTTCGCTCAAAACCCAACGTTCTGGACTCTGTTTTTTTTTTAAGCCCGGCAGGTGGACGGTAGGCCTACACGGCAGAGTGTGAGAGCTCCATAAGGTTTCGTATCTCTTTACGTATGTGAAAAATTATTTGTCTCGATTTATTATTTGTGTAATATGTGACATATTGACGCTTACAGCTAAAAGTGTTCAACAGAGGCCCTAATTCAACCAGTCTACCTTTCCTTTTTGAGTAACGAAAAACAAAGCAAACTTCAAATTTACAAGGGGTATACGTACGAATAATTCAGTTGCTAATTATTTATGTATGCATATAACATAAAATGTTGTTCTAATATCATCCCCGGGTCATTCAAGATAAAGGTGAGTTCTGGTAGTGCGATTGCATTGTGAATAAAAGGTGTGGAATGGATCAGGAAAAGTTGATCTTGTAGCATGTAAGTATTGGTGTGCACTGCAAGGTTCTGGAGTCGTCAAAATCTGAATAAATTTGGCCCAGTCTTGGTAAAGTAACAAGCACTGTACACAGACAAATGTATGTGGGACTACACTAATGGTGTCGGGGCTAGTACTCCCTGATTTTCTTATCTTTATATGCTCATTACTCAGCCAGTATACATTTTCTTCCAAAATTGTTTGGTACATGACATTTATTTGTAATCTTGAACATTCAGTGTAAGTTTCGTTTGATTCTGTGACAATTCATTTTTTTTTTTTTTTTACTAGAACTCAAGTTTATCTTTAATGCATTTATGGCAATTTTTCTGTTTGCTGTAGGTGCTCTTTCATCACCAGTGTTCCAAACATCGCATGTCCTACTACACGAACATTTCAATCATAGGTATGCCGCCGCTAACGCCTTAGGGTCTACCGGTGCACAGGCTGGAGGCATCGTTCTCCCTATTGTGACGTCATACCTACTCATTGCCTACGACTTAGATGGCGCTCTGCTCTGCCTTGGCGCCATATTCCTGAACTTCGTTGTGATTGCGTCATTGCTAAGACCGATTAAGGTGCGTGTAACCGGGATTAATGTAGTTGGGCTACTAATATTCGGTCTACTCCACAGTCATTTGTCACAGTTTATCTCTACTTTCTTCGCTGGTTTTGGTCTCTTTGCGACCTTCACGTCTTTCTACGCTATCCTTCATGACTCGGTTGAGCAAGAGAACTTCTCTGGGATCATCGCATTCACGTCGTTTATTAGGGGGTTCGGTGTGGCTACTGGAGGCTATGTAACAGGTCAGTATTTTTCATGACAAAGACGATAACAAAAGAAAGTAAAAAACAAAATGAAAAGAAAAATAAAAGAAAGAATAGTACAAATATAAGAAACACAAAAAAAGAAAGAGCATCCATAGAATTCTAATATCTGTTCGTTTCAATAATTTATACTTACAATCCATTATTTGGACTAAATGTACACCCCTTCTCTCTCTCTCTAAGTTGCGGCATACATTTCTATTATAACGCTTTAAAATGAAAATCTATTTTGTAATCTATAAATCAGTTCTGCAATGAAATACAGATTGACTTGATCTCATTTGAAATAAAACAATCTGCCAATTAACTGGATTATTAAAGTGAATAGAAAAAGGACCCAATGTTTGCATAGTGAAACTTCGTGTGAAACTTACTTGCATGATATGTAAACATGCACGGGAATCAGATACTCGCGACGTACTAATGAAAAACGCATTGTTTCGTTACATAAAAGAGAAGACAAAAGGATGAAGAAAGGGAGCAATATCAACGATAATAATAATAATACTAAGAAGAAGAATTTAATATTGAATTCCTCTGTTCAATTTTACAAGATGTAATAGAATGCTTTCATGATATATTTGTGTCTATTAATAATGTCGCAACTCTGTATTATATTATATCTTAGTATATTGTATTTAGTACCAAATTAAATATCACTTGAAAAAAAAAAAAAAAGAAAGGGGGAGGAGCATGCAGAAGGCAGAAAAACAAAAAGAAGAATGAAGAAGAACACGAAGAAGGAGCAAGAGGAACAGGAGGAAGAAGAAAGAAGAAATAAAGTAGAATGAAGAGGAAGAAGACGAAGAAAAAGCTGATGGAAAGGAAGAAGACGAAGAAAAAGATGAAAGAGAGAGAGAGGAGAAGGCGGAAAAGAAGAAGATGAAGACGATGAAGAAGAAAATGAATGACAAGAAGAAGAAGAAGAAGAACAAGAAGAAGAAGAAGTATGAAAAAGAACATTTATTATGACATTTAAGATCATTTTTGATTCACTTTCTTTACAGGACTCATCTTTGAGATAACGGGTTCATTTGCTGTCGCTTTCCAGGTCCTGGCCTGTTTGGATACCGCCATCTTGATCTTGATTTTCTCCTTCGCCCTCATCAAAAAGATCAGCTAGTCGAGAGTAATAGCTCAGTTGGTAGAGCAATGGTCTCGTATTCCGGCGATCCGGGTTCAAAACCATTCGAAACCATTCGAAACGATTGAAAAATATTTTACCTGCATATGTCTGATTCAATATTCACAATACGTTTATTTTATCCACTTTTTCTATTAGACTGCAATACTGTTTGGGGAAATACTTCTTGTATTCACTTACAAGAATTAAACTATATTACAGCGAAACGCAATACGTATGTGTAATAATTCAAGTTATATATCATCCCCACTATTTAAGAAATTATGTACACTTAAGTTATTATATATAAACAAACTACACATATGTTCCCTTATGTAAAGATTCAAGTTATATATCATCCCCACTATTTAAGAAATTATGTACACTAAAGTTATTATACTGTATATATACAAACTACAAACAAAAATTATGTTTCCTTGTGCAAAGATTCAATACTCACACTTTGCCTTTATATTTAATGAATATGTTTACTTTAAAACGCGGTTGTACTAGTGTGGACAGGAGGGATTATACCACCCAGCAAGGTTACTGACATGTGGCTATCTCACCAACTCAGCTCTCTATTAACATAAGAAAAAGAGGATCATGGGTAACCAACATGCACCGATTAGGCATTGTTTTCTATATAGAGGGCGCAATAAGCTACAAGTAGTACAGTGGGTCTTTACATTCTCAGATTCATAGTTATCCTACAAGAAATGCAAATAAATAACATATAATAATGATTATTCAAGATACTCACTGAGACATACGGGTCCGCTTTTTTGGAATCATGTAAAATGTAACCAATTCAATATTTCATTTAATAATACATTCAGGAGGCAATATAAGAAACATTTAATTTGCTCATATTAATGACTTTCAATTTGTTAAATATCTGTTATGCTCAATGTCTAAATGTTATAATAATCATGTAAAGACAAACAAATACATAAACTACGTGTACACACCCTAACAAGCCACAAACCTGGTTTTCATTGTGTTCACCATTTTCCAATTATCCACTTATGTTTATCTTGTAGTCTGTTAATATTTAATTATGTATTATACGGTATATTTTGCTCCTTTCTTCACCTTGTTTCTCATTGAATGCTATAATTTTTTTTTTAAATAATATTCTTAATCGCTTGATTGAATTGTCATAGTTTTATGATGTTTTTTTTGTCCATTAACTGTTTTTTGTTTACACATTGTTTTTAATGGAGGAATTTGGAAATAAATGATTTAAATTGAATTGGATGCACTAGTACCCTTTGGTAAGGCATTAATCCTCATTACCAGGTCCCTCGAAGAGGACCTAAAGCAGTCGGTCCTCTGTTGCTTACTTACAAGCATTTATGCTTTCTTAGCAGTCATTTAAAATAAACACCACATTACACACATTATAACTGTAGTAATTCGCAAAGTGTGGATTAAAGCCATACTGTATGTGGTATGGTATATGTTATTTATTCACGGTTAAAAACAAATACAACAATTGTACCCGCATTCAAGAAAAGCTGTTTTTCAGCGAGGCCGTGATTACATAAAATTCGAATGGAATATAAAACAATGAAAATACAATTTACCAACAAATATGCAAGTTTTAAAAAATAAACATATTTACAAAAATTTAAGTACAAAATCGAATCATAGTGACAAAGGGAGAACAAAATAACACTGAGTAGGAAAAACAAACCAAAAACAAAACAAAATTAGTATCTACGAGATGAAAGAAGTGTGCAAATATCTTGAATTTTACTAATCTCAATGGTGTAAGATTTAAAACAAATTATAATTCTGAGATCGTTGGGCAAGGTATTAAAAAGCTTTGATGCATGGTATAATGGACTATGTTAAAGAAAATTTGTGTGAGGTCTTGGAAGGGGGATTTGTGAATTAGCATAACGGAACATACTAGAAGCACAGCATGAACCGCAAAGTGATTGCTAGAGCTCTCCGAGGACAGCTGTAGGAGTATGTGCCCTGTAACTCGCTACTTCCCTAGCTGTTCTATCTGTTGGTTCTCACATCAAGTCCTCTGCGAAGTCGGAATAGGGAGTTTTAGATTCGCACGAAGACAATGGGGATTGCTACGATCGACGTCCTTTTAACGCACTGCCTTGAATGGACGTCACACGTATCAGTCCACGCAAATCTAAAAGTCCCTAATAAGGTATCGAGATACGCACTGCTGGCAGGTTTTACGCTAGGGCAAAAAGATAATAAGTTCAGTATCACTTTGAAAGAAGAAGAAGAAGCAGAGAGTAGTAGTTGTTTTTGTTTTAATTGTGAATTGTGTTGTTGTCGTTGTTATAGAGAATATAAGCAGGGAGGTGGTTTTTCTTTTAAAACTCTGGATCATAGTTTTGAATAATCAGTGTATCTCAGTGAGAGTTGTAATGTCATATTGAGAAAGAAGTTTCGGAATTAAGGAGTTTTAACCACAAAAGAGGTGCATGAGGTCAGCCTGATAATCACGTGTACCAATTAATTAATATTGGATGATTAATAATGAATTGATACATTGTTATATAGTGATCGCAGGCCCGTACGCAGGGGAGTTGATTTGGGGGTTAACCCACCTCCCCCTCAAATTCTTTTTTTGCTGAAAGGGGGGGGGGGGGTGCTGAGTAAAAATAAATTAATGCTCCTCCTCCCCCCCCCCCAATTTTGTTGTTGTTAAACTTCCTCCTTTGAAAAAAATCCTGCGTATGCCACTGAGTGATCGGGTCTTCGAGTGTGTTCACTAGCACATGTGTACATCATTTGGGCGGACAGGGGGGGGGGGGGGGGGGGGGGCTTTAATTCTTGTAAGCATTATATATTTGATAAACATTTCACGTACACCAGACCCAGTCTTACTCAGCGTAACTTCCGGATATGGTTGAGCCCGCCCTAGTAGACATCAACCCAGCTTCCTCATCTAAACCGCGCGAAGTCTAAGTTTCATTTTCGATTGTAAACAAACAACTAAACCCTTAAGAAAGGTCACAGACACTCCAAATGCTAAGTGAGAGCATTGGCACGTTCAACTTACGCTACGCGAGCTGAACTGTCCCCAAACTAGTAATTAGAATGGGTTTGGTCATATAGGGAACGAGGTAGAATTAGTTAATAATGGGTATAAACTGAATACGGACTGGCTTGGACTGCTTGAAATGGCAAATTTACCCGATCTGAACTTGATATGAGCTGACTGTGGACGGGGCACAGACGAGATGGACGTATTGAGGACTATTTATAAACGAACTAGGATCGTATTGTAGACATTATTTACACATTCTACCCCGACCACAATCCATCTTACGATTTTCTAGGACGGTTCCAGAACGTAGTGAGGAGTATTCTGATGTGATGGGGGCTTAAAGGGACTTAGTAACATTGTTCAGATGAGTGAAAGTGGTGCTAAGATAGTGGCTTCAATGCTATATGTACAATTAAAGATAATCTGAAAATTTCAGTGAAAACAGACCATTATTAATGATACAAATTGGGAAAAACTGATCTGATCGATTCCTTAATTCTCCCAACTATATTGGACTATACTGGACAATTTAATTACATTTCAGGTAAATGTAAATCGTCACAAAGCAATGAATTGTCTATATAGGGGGTCTATACCATTCCAGACATTTAAGTGTGATGGTCTATTATTAATGCCCTTCTTAATCTCGGTATGGTCACGGAATCCACTCAGGGAAACCAGTCTCGATTTGACACATAACCACAAATAATAAAGCATTGAGAAGAGCTCTTCCAGTCTCTTGCTGCATCATTTCAGCTAAGTAGAGCCTTTGTAGCATGCCATCAGCCTTGTCTCACTGTGCAAACACTGTTACGCACAGCAACAGCAACATCTTTGTGTCTGCAAAGTATCAGTACATCTGCTTGGTAGGCCTACATTGTTTGCGAGATCAAGTTTGGAGACTTTCCCCATATTTTAACAAAGTAAGCATAGGCCAAACAAGAAGTGGGTGTTATTTCCTGTTAATTTGAACTCTCGTGATCTTTCTTTCCTCATTCGGGAGCAGAGTTCGACTCAGATAATCTAGGGAACAACAAGTCCACAAAGGTCCCAGAGAACTATCAAAGATCTATAAATTATATTTAAAGAGAGAGCTCGAAAGACAGAGAGAGAGATAGAGAGAGAGAGAACGAGGGAGAGAGAAAGAGTAATGAAATATTGCCTCTGACATAGTCTACGTAGTCAAAACAAATTAATATTGGTCATATTCCTTTAAATTGAGTATTATGGTAATTCAGTTTATTTTGCATCATTAAAAAACATTACAAATCATAAATACAGAATAAATAAAAGGCCAAGACCTCTAACAAGCAACTTGTGCTTGTACTTGAGCTACCTGCCAAAGTAAATACACTATTACATTAAATAGCGAACTTTTTATGTAAATAAACGTTCATTAAGACGAAGACATTAACAAGACCGACCATCAATTATCAGCAGGTAAATCACGAATGCATGTATATGCATGCACCCACAATCACACACAAACACACAAGAGCAGTACAACAAAAAATGAGAGTTCAGAATGAGATAGGGAGGAAAGGGAAGCGATGAGAATGAGAAAGAGAAAAAAGGGAAGACGTGAGAATGAGAAAGATAAGAAAGGGTTTACTCGGTCAAGGATGACATTGTTTACAAATTATAAAGTTTGGAAAAGAGTATTACAACGAAAATGTTGGGGAGCTGGATTTCAGATTTCAAATTCATGTACTCATGTATATCATAGTTGAACGGGTGTTGGGTACACAAAGATTAACCTGTGTAGGAGTGCCATACGTATGGAATGAAGAATTAGTTATAAACATATTATCGAAAAATACTGAGAGAATCCCTTTGTTATACCTCAATTGATTAAGTTGTTCACGTTCAAACACTGGGAGATTCTTAATTTAACAAATAGTGGTAGACGGAGACTACGAAAGTCACTCTTCTTTTATCAGTCATATTGCACGTTATTTGTAAATTATATAGTCTATCAATATAGATTGGACGGTATAAAACATCTGAGTTTGGATAAAACACCTATACTCCTTGGAAGCGTAGAAGATATGTCAGCAATGTGATACTTCCAGTCAAGTGACTCATGAATAAGAATGCCTAGTAAAATGAATAACTCAGTTTTCTCAATAACAGCACTTTCAATTCTTATCGGGTCAGTGTCTGATGTGATTTTTTTCTTTTAGAATGGAATAATTCATACTTTGTTTTCTGAAAATGCAATAACAGCTTGTTATATCTGAACCAGTCGTTTAAAAACTTTTGTAATTAGGTGATTTGACGCATAGCATAGCAGAGCACCTATTGATTTCGTAAGAATCTAACTTTTTAAGTGATCTACCGCGTAGCTTATTATTAGAGCAAATACTGATTTAGTCAGAATCTATCTATTTTCCTCCTCTTTTCTGTATGGATTTTGCTCGCTTCATATCTCATAAATGACATGGTTAATGATAAAGTCAATTACATTTTCACGATAGGTGCCATATGCATGATTATTTTCCCCATTTTGTTTTGATTTTAGATAGTCGCTTAAAGGGGGGGGGGGGGGGAATAGGGGAACGTAGCGGCTGTGCCCCCGCCAGTTCCAAAAAGTAAATTATATTTTGAGGGGGAATGTTTACAGACATACATTGTGTTTTTGTCTGTCTTCATTTTTTTTTCTTTCTTTTATTGTATCAAACCGTCAAAATAATCACGTATCGATCTGAACTTTCGACCTGATGCACAAATACCAGAAATATTCACATCATGGGAAGAACATAATGCCTAAGTTCTGGGAAAAGTAAGTGTCGATTAAAAATTATATATGCTTATAGCAGGGACAATTGCCAAAACAAAACCTAAACACAAACATAAAAAACGAAGGCATTGCATCCCTGTCTGACATTTGAAGGTAACAAGAAAAGCAAGCATCATAACTGCAAAACTAGTAATGGATCCAAATCAGTGGTCATAAAAAATACAAAATAATTATGTTACATATTCAAGTTTTACGTTTAGGGCCTACTACTATAATGAGGATTCATTGCCCCTTAAAGATACTATGTCCCTTTTGCAGCCAACCTCAAATTCTGTCGAACTTTGCAGGAATTATGAATATGTCATGTATGTGCTATCTGTGAAATTTAGATGTTAGTAGTGTCCTAATATTCATATTATGCAAGGAAATCCGTTTACTTGCTAGACTTCCCTGTCAGACACTATTTAGTGACTGACTGGCTTTTTTTCTTCTTTGGTAATAACATACATAAAATGAGCTGTAAAGGGTCCATAGCAATTGTCTACATCAATAACCCACTTCTTGTAATGGCCAAAATTAAACTGATTGAATCTTTGCGCAGCATAAAACGTACGACCATTCGGTACAATGGTCTGAAAATCAAGACTATTACTTATTGGCTCTATAGCTCCTAAGTCCATTCGACAACTAATAGTCGTTATTTTCCCACTTACAGACATTTTCAAGCCCCCCTTTTTTTAGGGAAGTTCTAAATTATTATTATCTTTCAAATGCCGTTGGAATTTAACCTTTTCATTTTTTGGGCCTGCAAATGGGACATAGTACCTTTAACGGAGTTGCAAGGATGTATGGCCCCCCTTTTTTGCAGAAAGTACCCCTTTTTTATTGGTGCATCCCATCCATCCACAGCCCCTGCAGTGCAACATTGAAACCCGTCACGAATACGTATCTCTGTAATGTTATTCCATGCGAGCAAGGCAAGGTTACATTCATTTGATTTTCTGGACTTGTTCGCGTTCTACTAGACTTGCTGACGCTCTGTGTTATTACTTCCTCGTATGCGCATGCAGCCTGTCTCAGGGAGTGGCATTTAAGAATTTTCATACTTTCTAATCTCGAGCAAGTTACATCGCATTTGGCGAGCGAGGAGATTTCAAAAGAAGCAAAATCGGACACTTCGGAATTTGGCTGGAATCGTGATTCGAAAGTTTGTTGTTGATAAGTTTTCTTCATTCTCACAGTTTACACCACTTTGAGCCGTTTATAGAACGTCTTACTCGTTGAGCAGGGTTTAAGTTCACGGAATATTAATACGGACCACAACCTTATCTAGTTCTTTATAGTTCATGTATTATTCTCTTATCATTACGTCGAAATAACTCATCATGCACCTAAACTAAAGGCGTTAAATGACGTAATTGACCTGGACTTAATGGCCTACTGATTGATTTTACACAAAACGTGAGTAGTTCATACTGTTTCATATTTTTGAGGACAAAATAATCATATGTACTCAGGAGTCATAGCATAATAATTATTGACGTGTAGTAGCAACAGAAGTAGTAATAGCTACATGTACAAGAGAAGGATCGACTACATAGACGTTTTTCTTCTTCTTCTTTTCTGCTGAATTCGTTATCTGAGCGCGCTTGCAAACACTCTATCAAAAGTAAAATATAAAAAAGAAACCAGCATCTAGTCTATTAATATTATTATTAGGCTATGTAAATCCGATTCCTAGTTGCTAAGATGGCCGCCGAACATATACGTGATATTAGGCAGGGCTCCCTGTTAATGTATGTTCATGTGGAAGTACTTCTAACACCTTATATTTGATATTTGTTGTCTGCAGCAAAATATTTGGGGTAATAATAATAAAGAAGGAAATGATAGCTCATTGAATAAAATAATTGAAAATTAAGTAGATCTATAGAGTTTATACTAAAATTAAATAAACATAATTAGTTTTTTGTTATTTATGATATAATTATGTTGTTGAGTAGTTCTTAGGTTTTAGAAAACGAGCTAAACTCTATTGAGTAAATGCATAATGTCTATTAAAAGATAAGAGCGCTTTGTTATTGTAATTAAATTGTTGCCTGTGTGTTGTGTGTGGGCTTGTACATGTGGCTTTAGGAGGCGGTTGTGTTTTAATGAATATGAGAAAATCAAAGCAAACAAATCAGAACAAAGTTCCGAAAAGTCTTTTCCCAGTCGAATCGCTATGTACATACATTTTTCATATATGTCTGTTTGTTGTTATGCCTCCGCCACACGTAGCGAATAC